>OZ005740.1:57565782-57672195 GCA_963930735.1 Dioctria linearis
AACCATAAAGCTCATAACTACCCAGCTATATCATGAAGATGCTAACATTGCAAAGGGAGAGGACATACATTATAATGAAAGTTAGATAAGCAGACTACTTTTTTGAAAAAAAGAAAATAATATATGATATCAATTTTATGTACTTTATTGGTATATAATCCAGTCAGTAGGGGGTTCTTGCCCTACAAAAGGTGGGGTAGTTGTGATTTTTATATATTGTTACGAGGTCGCTAAAAATTTTAAAAGAGGCCGTCGATTCTAAAGTTTATTGAAGTACCGCATCACACTATTCATGCGAAAAATTACCTTTGGGGGTCGATAAAGTCCGGAAAATTCCAAATAGTAGGATGTATCTACCATTATCAGCAAGACATAATGCCTGGAAGCTGTCCCAGCTATCACTAGCGTGACACCTCTGTGTCTATATTTACCCTGAAATGGTTAAATGATTCTTGGAAGACGAAATCTTCCATGGAATAGCAACACTTCTGAAATTTAAAATAGAATAACCCCCGATTCTATGTAAGAGATAAGAGCTCTTTTTCTCTTAACTGGGCTGTCAATGCCCATTAGCAGACATTGGTATTCCACGTAAAGAGTTAAGAGATGTCAGACGTCAGCTGATCTCTTAACTTTTGTGAAGATGGTTTTTTTAAGAGATTTGGTATTCTAGAAAATGAAAATATCTGTTAAATATCTCTTAACATAAGAGTTCCTCACTGAGTTACGCTTAAATCTCTTATCGTGATAGTTGCAGAAATTGTTTTGTTTTAAAATACAGAAATGTTGGATAAAAATGCTGTAAAATAAGTACATATTTCTATATTACGTATATGTTATATAAACATGTAAAAGTTTGTCAAATATAAAATAATTATATATTTTGAGACATACGCAAAGGATAGTTCTGAGCAATATGAGAGAGAGCTTGAATCACTTTGCTATTTCTGAGGCTGAGTTTCAGAATGCTAAAATCTTGTGCCTTTAAATGAAATAGCTTTACGATAATCTCTACTACTCGACAATATCATCGTCACTTTAAAGTTTTGGTAACAATTAATTTTTTTGCTACAGGTTTATACGAAAATCCTGTTGGACGTAACGACGGCTGCGCAACTCTTTACCTGCGATTTAGGTATTAAAATTGTAATTCAATTATCATTACGTGCTGCGAATTTATCTTTGTTCAGGAATTTTTTTAGATTCTCCGGTATATAGCAAAAGCTAAAAAAAGTTTTTAATTTTTTGTTATTCTATCACACATTATATTTTTTGGTGGCAAGTTTCAAGTCATGGTGTGACTCATCAACAGGTCCCAAATAGCGAAATTGAGTGACTTGAAAAGAAAATGAAAAATAGAACAAAGAAAAGAAAAGAAATGAAAAAAAAAGATTGAGGAAAATAGAAAAAACAATTTTTTATTAAAAAAAAAATTAAAAAAAAAACAGATTCATTTGAAACGAATCGAACCTATATACGCCCGCAGTGGGCTGAAAAAAGAAAAGGAAGAAGAAGAAGAAACGTTTCGTGTTACCAGAAAACCTCAACACTCATCGGTACAGCTTGGTTTTCTGCCTGCTGTAGACGTTTGAAAACAGATCAAATTGATCTCCTCTTATATACACTCAGAATAAATTCTGGGTGTGAATTATTCTTTACCTCGTTGGTGTAATATAGGAGTTTTTGCCTCATATAAAGGTACCAACAATTGGTTTTTTTCAATATTATTCCTATACGGTTGATCCTACGACAAAAATGTGAAATTATAAATTTGAAGAAGACTAAATTCCCAACATTTCTTGTAAAAACACTTTTTTTTTGTTAGTCTGATGTGTAACGAGTTACTGCAACGGAAACATGAAAAAAAAATACATATAGTACCATTTATACAGGGTGTTTCGTGCATGGTGGTCCATAGGACAGGAGGTGGTACTAGTCACCTAGTTATACAAAAAATTGTATGGCAAGGGGAACCGGGTTCTTAACCATTTCGGAGTTACAGGGTGATTAAGAAAATTCGGTAGTATTTCGCAAAATACCCTGTATTTTAAAAAGTCCAGAGTGTACGGCCACTTACGTTTCCGCCTCTGTAACTCGTTACTCATCAGACTTACAAAAAAAGTGCTTTTTACAGAAAATGTAGAAAATTTAGTCTTCTTCATTTATGTTTATATACATTTTTGTCCTAGGATTAACCTTTGAGGAACAATTGTGAAAAAAAAAACAATTTTTGGTACCTTAATTAAAGTTGGTGGTGTTAATTGGGACCCGACAATTTATATATCCTAACACGATTTCCCATTAACATACCACAGACACTTGTGCTGTTGGGAAATTACCTTATGTGACCAATAAAGTAAAATTGATTTTTTTTTTCATCGAACATCCCTTAGTTTCGAATTTAAAGTTTTTATTTGATTGATTTGAACAGGACTCGTGATTAGATTGAATTTGTTCTTCACTCCTTTCTGGTTAATTGCACTAAGCCTACTACTACTCTCATGTTCAAGAAGAGAAATTCCATTCCTTGCATTGCTTTCTATTTCTTTTAATTCGCTCTACATATTTATTGAAGGTTTGCTTTCCATACTTAAACAAAATATACATATATACTTAGTGCATTTTCAATTATATCTTGCATGAAAGCAAGTTTTTAAAAATATGTTCAAATTATTATATTTTCATGGTGCATTGAAAAAATTTCAAAATGGACATTACGAACATTAGTCCGCCGATGTATTATAAAATGTTGTGATTTGACTATCAAGATTTTCCTTCTATGCCATTATTTTTAATTCTCTTTTGGAGTCTAAATTTTTAATAATTTTGACTGTCTATGGAAAAGTGTTAGTTTGTCATTGGGAGGGCTTCAGATCATCCGTCCAGTACCTTTCTTATTTTGATATCTCTATCCATAATTTTGTTGGCTAATTTGTTATTTATTCTTGACTCAATATAGTTTATGATCTTCTTCATGCATAAATAAAGTATTGGAAAACTATGAAGTCTTGTTCTGCCATTAATGCTAAATGCTTTCTAAACGAATGTGCATTTCTTTACGCTATCTTAATTTTTCAGGAATTGTTCCTCAAGTGATACAAATTTATCTTTTGTTCCTATAAAAACTTATCTTTCTTCTGATCTTCACAGCATTTCCTGAATTTATGCATTATGTTATGCTTCTCATCAATTTGGAAATTATGCGAAGTATAAACTATTCATTTGATATATTTAATAACATGAAATTTGCAAAGTAAAATGTTTGTCAATTAAAAAAACGGACGGATTGGCCATACAACAAATGCTGTTAAAGAAAATTCCAATATCTCGGTTATACTAATGTAATAAAAAATTCCTAAAAATTTACAATTTTCAACATTAAACCAGAAAGAAACATCTATTTGTATAACTAAGAACTGAGAATTATAATAATTCAGCTATTCTACACGAAACTGATCACCTAGAAATACCAAAATAGCAAAATATCTCACACATATTTTTTTTTGCCACGATCGGCAATTGATGGAAATGCCGAGAAGTATCAAATCACATCTTTGCCATGTCCGTAAGCTCAAATATGGATTCGACATAAGATATTATATGGCACGCAGAGCAAAGTGTTTGCAAATTGAAAATGGTATCATGTCTTAACCAGATCCAAAAATTGGAAGTAAGTTTATTATGGAAGAAGTCAAAAGCCTTGTGACTGTTATAATTCAAGGGGCGTTTTTCTTACAGCTTTAAACTCCTTAGTAATTGCTCAGTTATCCAGTTCTCCGGCTTGTGTTGGCCCTTTAATTTAAAACACGGCACTTAACTTTTTATTCTCTTTATTTATTTTCTTTGCTATAATTCAGGATTTGGATTTCACACCCTATTTTTTTTTACTTTTGTGTGTACTAAACAAACTGTTATCACAACTTTTTCGTTACTAATCAAACCTTGTTTTTACAAACTTTTTGTTTTTTTAAAAACTTTTTACTTTATACTTTCCTCCGACCGAGACCGAGACCTAATTCCCGAAATATCTACACTTTTTCTTTTACTAACTCGACCGCGAACCGCCGTTAATCCTATTTCAAAATCGAACTCGTTTTCTTTTTAATCCAAATATTTTTTCCGTTTAACCGCCGCGCAGGAAATTTAAAATACAACTCTTGATCCGCCGTAATCGAAATTTAGAATCCAACTCGGCTCTTCATCACTTTTGTCGCGATCAAGAGCCTTCGTTCAGAGTAGAAAATGCATAGTTGCATTTTCACCCTGAAAAAATTTTCATTTATTCTGGACTTGATTAAACAAGTCCAGAATATTTTTCGTTGGACGGAGGCTTGAAATTTGATGCTTTTATAAACATCAGCCACCGTCACGATGCCGCGCGCGTATACATACAATATATTTTCGCGGCGCGCTCTTCTTATCGCGAAAGCTTTTTTGTGATATGTATGTACGTTCGTACATACATATTGCAATTTTCACGACAAATCGTACTGAAGGTACGATTTGTCTTTTGCTTCATTTTTTTTTAAAGTAAATATTTCTACTGGCAAATTTTGCTGAAGACAATTTTGGCATTTGGGCAATTCGAGGCCGTCTTGCGGTATATCTCCAACAGATTTTTGGGAGACATTAGGAGTGGATGAATATGATTGGTTTTACTAGCCATTATTATATCCAGGAGGGCTTGTTGTCGATATTCAACTTCGATGATTTGGAGCAATAAGCTTGATATCATCTGTTGTCTCAGTTGCCTCCTAGTTAAATCATCGGCCACATGGTGGAGATCGTTTATCTGGTGCGCTATTTTTTGTTGTCTGTCTATTAACATTGCCAGCGGTTTTTGAATCTTTTCCAAGGTAGTTTTTACAACACTGATTTGTTGTTTCTCTAGCTCGGCTAGGGCTTGTGTATTCGATTCAAGTTCTTCTAACCTGCTGTAAATATCTTTTTCGTTGTTTCTGTCCATAGTTCCAAACAAATAGTGCATGGCATTGCCTATTCCATCAAATAGTGATCTGGCCTTGTGTTTTCCTGGTACTAGTTCCTTTATAGTTTCCGTGCGTTTTCGTACGCTATCTATAATAGCGTGTATGTGTAGTTGCTGCACGCTACAGAGGTCTTCTGGGTTTGTTATATTTATGCAGAGTTTATGCACTAAGTGCTCTGCATATTCTGCTAGCTTTATCTGGGCATCTAGTTCATCCAAGTCTATTTCGGTGAGGACATTCCAGGTGTCATGATATACCATCAGATTTCCTAGGTCCTCGAAAAATATACCCGAGCCATTTAGCTGGGTTATTACATAAGGTTTGTCGGCGATTGCTCCAGGTTGTGTACTGGATGAAGAGGACAACTATGATGAATTTTAGCGCCATTTCTGTGGACAATTCAGGAGAAGAAAACAATCCTTTAAGCATACTTGTACGTACATTGTGCCGCTTTAAATTGGGAAGTGGAGTGACTCCACCGCAAATGTTTATGGGGGTGTATTGAAATGATATTTAATGGACACTATAGTGGAATTTCAAGTCAACCTGGTTCATTTTTGTTTGATATATTTTTATTCGAAATATGGTTTCAAACGGTTATAATGTACCGTTGCCGTTCGCTTACCAATTTTGATTGTGGTATTCACATCACTTGGTATTGCGATTACCTGATAAGGTCCTACCCAGATTTGGGAAAGCTTATGTTTTCTGCTTTCATTCTTGATGAGGACCTTGTCTCCTACATGGAAAGTTAGGGGCCATACTGTCTTATCGTAGTACCCCTTTGAGCGCTGTTTACTTGCCAATAAGTTCTTTCTTGCCGTGGCATATGATTTTTGGAGCTTATACTTTAGTATATGATAATAGCTCTCGTGATTGTAAACGGGTTCGGGATCCCGTTTTAAATTTGATGGGACATCCGCTGTGAAGCCGTATAGGCAGTCCATTGGGGTAAGTTTAGTACCCTCGTGTACACTATAGTTATACACGAATGCAGCGGTTCGTAGATATTGGTCCCATGTTTAGGGATTTTCATCTACGATTGTTGGCAGGTATTCAATCAGCGGTCTGTGGGCACGCTCTAGTGCTCCGTTAGACTGTGGGTGGTATGCCGAAGTCTGTAACTTCTTTACCTTTAGAAGCTTACATACTCTTTTGAATAATTCACTCAGGAAATTTGTTCCCTGATCGGTGAGTATTCTTTTGGGTATGCGATAGCGCGTAACGATTTCATCAAAGAAAACTTGCGCTACTGTGACTGCTTCTGCATTAGGTATTGCATACCAGTCGACAAATTTTGTTAAATTATCTTGGAAGGTCAAGATATATTTGTTACCTAATGTGGTCTCTTCTAATGGACCTACAATATCGAGGTAAACTTTGTCGAACGGTTGCTCTGCGATGTCCGTGATAACCATTGGCATTTTATATTGTGGAGATGCTTTCATCGTCTGGCACTTTGGGCATTTTTTAATGTATTTTTTAATATCGCTAAGCATGTGTCTCCACCAATACTTGCGTCTTATGCGTTTGTAAGTTTTTTATGACACCTTGATGGCCACCAAATGGAGAATCGTGATAATCTTTTAAGATTGTTCGGATTTCCGTAGCGCTCCTGATAACTTCGGGTGTCTTGCCAGTACTTACTTTTTGATCAAGCGATGCTGGGTTTAGTGTTTCCGCCTCCGTGTGTTGAATTTCGTTTTGGTCCGCTTTCGTGTGCTCTTCTGTCTCCACACTGGAGCTATTTAATGTCTCTTGAGCCTTTTGCTTCTGAGCTCGAGTCACGACGAAACAGTGAGCGGATTTCTTTTTCTTCTTATTATTTGTGGAATCGTCTTCCTCCACATCTGAGTCCATCGTGTGGTGGGCTAGGGCTTCTACCGTTAAGGTATTGCCTAAACTGTCTTCTTTTACTGCTTGAGGGATGCGACTTAGTGCATCGGCATTAGTGTTGTACTTCCCTGGTTTATATTCGATGTTGTAATCGAATTCAGATAATTTGTGGTGAAATCTCACCAAACGGGAAGTAGGGTCTTTCACATTGAAGACACCTTTGAGAGGTTTATGGTCAGTATAGACCGTGAATTTCCGGCCTTGAAGATAGCACCTGAAATTCTTGGTAGCCCAGACAATAGCCAATAACTCTTTCTCTATAGTAGAGTAATTTCTTTCGGCTTTGTTTAATGTGCGGCTTGCATAGGCAATGGGCTGGTCCTTTCCGACTTCTCCTTGAGAAAGAACAGCTCCTAGAGCCTCGTTACTTGCGTCTGTAGTGAGATTAAAGGGTTTCGAAAAATCGGGGTAAATTAAATGTGGTGGAGAAATTAAAGCGTTTTTTATGCTTTGAAATGCTTCTTGGCATTTCTCTGTCCAAGTGAATTTTACATCCTTTCGGAGTAAATTTGTGATTGGACGCACAATTTTGGAGAAGTCTGGAATGAATTTTCTGTAGTAATTGGCAAGTCCTAACAAGACTGAACTTGCGTTACAGCTCTTGGAACAGGAAATGTTTGGACGCAGGCCGTCTTACTTGGGTCTGGTAGGGCTCCTTCGCTAGAACATTTATGTCCTAGGTAAACAACTTCTCTTCGTAGAAACTGGCACTTTTCTGGCTGCAGTTTTAAGTTGTTTTCTCTCAACTTATTGAAGACTTTCCTCAACTTTTCGTTGTGGTCTTTTAAATTTTTACCATAGATGACGATGTCATCTATGTAAACAAAACATTCGAGGCCTTGTAGGCCTGTTAGGACGAAATTCATTAGGCGTTGAAATGTGGCGGGGGCTCCTTTGAGCCCGAATGGCATACGTTTGAACTCGTAGTGCCCATAGCTTGTGCTGAAAGCAGTTTTATGTCGATCTTTTTTGTCGACTAGGACTTGGTGATAGCCGTTGGCCAAATCGAGTGTGGTGAAATACCTTGCTTGACCTAGTTGGTCGAGAATATCCTCGATTCGGGGTAGGGGGAATGCATCTCCAATTGTCTTTTCGTTTAATTTACGAAAATCGACAACGACGCGCCACCTTTTTTCACCGTCTGGTCCCGCTTTCTTGGGGACAACTAGTAGAGGTGAATTCCAAGGGCTTTTACTAGACTGGACTATCCCGCTGTCTAGCATTTCTTTTAGCTGCTCGTTAATGACTTTCCGCTGTGTTTCAGGTAAGCGGTACATTTTTTGATTTATTGGTGCTTGATCTTGCACCAATGGAATATTATGCGTTATCGCATTTGTATAGGTGAGTTTGTCACCTTTGAGGAAGAAGATATCGTTATACTCTTCGCAGAGTTCTGATATCGAAATTTTTTCTTCCGCGGTTAAATTAGGGTCTAGGCTGAGTTCTTGCTCTAGCCTAGAAATACGCGGGTATTGTTTTGGGTCGTCCGGAGTCTCATTATCCGGGTATAGATATCGTACATGTTGTAAAATTGCCGTTTTGTCGGCTGAACCTTGGTTTGACTTATTCTTCCTTTTAGGTTTTTGACCTGTAAATAGCTGAGGCTTCTGTGATTCCTTTCGAGGCTTTATTTCGTTGTTCTTAGTAATTGGCAGGGTATTTGCTTCCTGCTTTGTTGACGGCTGAGTTTGGTACACCTGTGTGGTCTTTGCCTTAGGTTATGTGGGATACTCATGCGCGTCAATGCTACTGCTTTTTGACCATGTAGAATGTTTTGTGTTTTGTGACGGTGGAGTAATATGCACCTTTAATATAGGCTTTAGCGACTCGCTACCGTTCTTATATGGCCGTTGTTTGTTTAAGAGTGATTTATGCCTCGGGATTTTGGACGGAAGAGTTATATGCACCTTTTTGGCAGGCTTTAGACACTCAGTTCTGTCTCTTGTGTTGTTTGATATTGCCTCTAAATTTGGTAGTGGAATGTGAGTTCTTTTGTGGTCTTTTGTGTGCGTTAATGGGACTATTGTGTAGTCGTTTATGGGAAATAGCTGTAACTTTAAGCTATGTATGACTACCTGATGACTGTTAGCGTTGAAAATACTGACCAGCACTAATTCTTATCCAGATGACAGCAAACTGTTTGCCAAGAAGACTCCATCGCTTATCTCTTGTGATAAACAGAGCATTTCTTCTTGAGTTTTTAACGGGACTGGGGCAACAATTTGAGAGCGCGCATGTATGCAGATTGGTTCCTTAAAGGAAACCAATTGATGCCTGATTTCATCGGTCTCTTGTTCGCCAAGACAGCCTTTCTCACATTCATTGGGCTCTTTTGGAGCTTGGCAGCCAGCTTTTCTCGTTTGAGAAGCCTTGAAGACACTGCAGGTGGATAGTTCAGCCTGGTTAGACTCTACCTCTTCTGCAAGTGTTCTTACTTCGACTGCTTTTTCAGAATGTAGCTTGTCCGTTTCAAACTCTAATGGCAAAGCAAATTCGTCTGGATTAGTTTCCGTGCGAGGAAACCTTAGTGCCTTATTAGGACCCTCAACGTTACAGTTTTTAGCTAGGAAATCATTTCCTAGAAGTCCATCATCGGAAAGGCCAGGCAAGTTCTTTACGACTTGAAACTTGCAGGGAATTTTGTTTTTGAAAACGAAGTTTCCCTGGCAATTTCCCAGCGTCTTTCCGGTACCAAATGGGGTCTGAAGTGTACATGCCTCATTGTGGTTAATTTCTTTGTGATCTTTTAATGACCTTTTCTTTACTATACTAACCTCAGCGCCTGTGTCTACTACTAGTTTAGCTTGGCCGTTCAGGCCTATGTCTAAAGGAAGTTTTACGGTAGCGACACTGGAATCGGGCTGCTGAGGAGACCGTATTTTATTAGACGGGAGTTTTATAGTCGAGCCGGTGAGTTTTGGGTCGACTGTACGTCGTTTCCCTGACTCCGGGCTTCCCATTTACGTTTTTGTTGACAGTTATTTACTGCATGTCCAGAACGACCACAAAATTCACACTTTTTTCTTACGTTATATACTCTGGAATTGTTATTGGGATTCTGCGGCTCTCTAGGGCGTTTGATTCGATGGTCCACCATTGTTGCTTGATCTTTGAATATTGTTGTTGTTCCTCCTGCAGTCACGTATATCGTGGTTGTATATTTTGCAGTTCACACAGTACGGAGTATTTTTACGTTTGAGGCAATCTGCGTATGTATGGCCTCTTAAATTACAAAAACTACAAGTAATTTTATTTAAATAATTATTTTTATTGTTTACATTAAAATTTCTATTTGGTGATTTTGGCTCCTGTTTTATATTTGCCTGTGTGAACTGTGATGGAAATGTACTGGTGCTTGCATTTGTGGGCACACTGTTTTGCCAGGTATCCTGTGTGAATGGTATTATGCCTGGATTATATATGGGGTGATTTGCAGGCGAATTATTTAGAATCCCTTGCGGATTACTTACCACAGGTGCATTTGTTGACTGTGGTATTGTGTTCTGCACTGTACTGAATTGAAAGTGCCCTGGAGGTTGCAGAAATATAGCACTTTGCTGGAGACGCTCCATGTCAAGCGCTCTTTGTACGAGGTCATCCACCGTGCCGTCTGTCATGGTCAGAAGGTATTGGCACATATACGGGTTATTGACTCCTGTTTTTAGTGCATTTTTCGCGAAGTCTTCTAGCTGTGTTTTCACAGCGGGGGCTGATGTAGCGCCATATTTGGACTCTGCTGCTTCATTACAGAGTGCCAGCATTTGTTTTACTCGTGCCGTGAAGGCTGTGAGATTTTCCAAAGGATACTGCCTTGTAGTGATTAATTTATTTACCAGTTCCTGGTAAGTTTCCCTAGGCAGGTATGTGCGATTTAACCTTTCTTCTACTTCCTTGAAAGTAGCAGGCATATTTGCGGCAAAAAGCTGGTAAGCTTCGCCTCGAAGTCTTGTGGGAAAAAATTTGTAGATAACGTGTTAATTCCTCCACCGTAATGCACTGTATGACCTGCCTGCAGCACCCTAGGAAGGTTTGGAGCTCAAGGCTCAACTTTGTGTGCTGCTCTCCCGAGAATAGGGGAACGAGCTGGGCAGTTAGCTTGGCGATTTTCGCGTAATCTGCCATGTTTATATTGGATATTCTGAAGCTAAAGTTTGATACTTTTGGGGAGCTAGTTTCTTCTATGCTGGTTTCCAAAAGGGAGTCGCCCAGCCAATTCAATAGGATTTCACTCACGGTGGAATCACTGACACTGTCTTCAATGGCACTTTCTCTTAATTCTACACTATTATTTGTAATGTCTGTTTCGAGAGAGTGCGAGAGTTCCCCAAACTGCTTTAAGCTTTCTTTAAATTTTTCCGTACTTTCTTTGAATTGCGCGATTTGCTCAAGCCGCCGTTCACGGGACTTTTTGAGCTGTTTATCGATAGAATCGCACTGTATAACAGAAAGTTCGGAGAAGTCTCGCACTTTCCCTTCTAAATATTTTAAATATTGCTCTAAATTTAAATTATTAGACCTTACTTGCTGGGGACCTGTCAGGATTGTCCCGCTCCTTAATGTGACTCCTGGTGCTGTTGAATTTGTTGGGAGTGTTTGATTAGCACCCTCAGTGGCAGATGTTGCTCCCTCGTTGCCTCCTTCGTACCGGGACGGATCTCCCTGTGCGCCGCCCGGTGAGGAAGATTGTGTGGAGTTGGTGAAATTGGTGAGATTTCCGGCGGCGTCTCCTGGTGGGAGCTTTCCTCGCTCATGGACCACCGTATGTAGAATTTGAAGCTAGGGGGCTTCCGCCGTCTTAGTTCCCTTGGTTCAAATTGAGAGGGGGGCTTATTGCCTTCTTCGAGGTCCCTCTCAATTCAGGATCGCTGGTTTTTGTGTTTGAAGTTCTTTTGCTGCCGGGGGGGGGGGGGGGGGCCTTCTTAAATTCCCCTGGATAAAAGCTAAAAGGGGGGCGCGTTGCCTACTTCGAAGTCCCTTTCAGCTCCGGATCGCAGATTGTCGGTTGAGGATCCTTCCTTCAAGTTTCGCGTTGGAATTTTCAGCTATAGACGTCTTATGTTCCTGGGCTGGGATAAAGCCCGCTATTGTCCCACGTTGGCACTTTGTGCTTTGATGAGGGGGTGGCTGCGTGTTTTTCAAACACAAGCAGTTAAAGCTGTCCGAGCCCGAGCTTGGGAGCCGACTAGATCGAAATACTCCTGAAGCCAGACTCAACTTCAGGCGAAGGGTAGGGTGTCTTGCCCAGTATTCGATTTCGTCCTCAACTCCTTTTGATTCGTAGGATAGAGGGTTTTCGAGCGCTTATACTTTTGTTTGTTTAAAGTAGGCTTCCTCTATCCTACCGGCTGCGCCAATTTTGTTATAATTCAAGGGGCGTTTACTTACAGCTTTAAACTCCTTAGTAATTGCTCAGTTATCCAGTTCTCTCTGCTTGTGTTGGCCCTTTAATTTAAAACACGGCACTTAACTTTTTATTCTCTTTATTTATTTTCTTTGCTATAATTCAGGATTTGGATTTCACGCCCTATTTTTTTTTACTTTTGTGTGTACTAAACAAACTGTTATCACAACTTTTTCGTTACTAATCAAACCTTCTTTTTACAAACTTTTTGTTTTTTTAAAAACTTTTTACTTTATACTTTCCTCCGACCGAGACCGAGACCTAATTCCCGAAATATCTACACTTTTCCTTTTACTAACTCGACCGCGAACCGCCGTTAATCCTATTTCAAAATCGAACTCGTTTTTTTTTAATCCAAATATTTTTTCCGTTTAACCGCCGCGCAGGAAATTTAAAATACAACTCTTGATCCGCCGTAATCGAAATTTAGAATCCAACTCGGCTCTTCATCACTTTTGTCGCGATCAAGAGCCTTCGTTCAGGGTAGAAAATGCATAGTTGCATTTTCACCCTGAGAAAATTTTCATTTATTCTGGACTTGATTAAACAAGTCCAGAATATTTTTCGTTGGACGGAGGCTTGAAATTTGATGCTTTTATAAACATCAGCCACCGTCACGATGCCGCGCGCGTATACATACAATGTATTTTCGCGGCGCGCTCTTCTTATCGCGAAAGCTTTTTTGTGATATGTATGTACGTTCGTACATACATATTGCAATTTTCACGACAAATCGTACTGAAGGTACGATTTGTCTTTTGCTTTACTTTTTTTTAAAGTAAATATTTCTACTGGCAAATTTTGCTGAAGGCAAAATAATTTTATTTTAATTTATGGAATGTGAAGAAAATTGCTGACGCAATTTTCTTCACTGATTAAATAGATAAGCTAACCATGTTTTAGGCATGGTTAGCTTATGTGAAAATTTATAATTTAGAATATTTTATTGAATTGAATTTGAAGAACTTATTCAATTTTTAATATTTTTCAATCTTAGGGTTTTCTATGTGAATTTTAGGAACTGATTTGCTTTCTTCAAATGTTTTTGAAGGTAAGCTAATCATGTTCAACATGTACGTATGCCTGTAAAATCATCCCCTTTCTATACTTTTTCAGGGTATAATTTACGTACATAACATGACCGAGTTTTATGAAGATTATGAAATAAGTCGTGTTTGCCCGGGAAAGCGAGATTATGAAATAGTTTCGACTGAAGGTGTTACGGTAAAAATATAACGTAGATTAGTGTTGATAAATCTCAGTGAGACTTATCAAGTGCTAGAGGTCCTTTATAAAAAACAAAACAATACATTCCCCTCGGAGCACTGTTCCCTTAGAGGTTGCTTTGGGTATGCGGTGACTTTAAAAATTCATATCTCGAAAACGATGCCGAACTCCATCGCATTTTTTTTTTGGATATAGATAGATATTGTTTCTACCTTCTAAATAAAAATAGAAAAAAGAAAGTGCTAGAAGTCCTCTCTAGTGAATAATACTATTTTTTTTGAAAAAAAAAAACAATTATTAATAATAAAATTTTGTCGTTTGGTACTACTATACTTTTTTATGAAATACATAAAGCATTAGGCTTCGTTTGGAATTTGAATTAGAAAAATCGGGTGCTCCGTTTTTCGAGATATGATATTTTTAAAATGACACGAAATTTCTAACCGCTCTAGCGGGGGGGGGGGGGGGGGGGAGCCAATAAAATATGTGTGAGCTATTTTGGTATTCCCTACAAACTGTGAAAGTTTTATCCAAATCGCAAGGGTCCAAAACTAGCACTTTTTGATCGTTTTCGTGTGGAATGGCTGAATTTAGAACAATTTCTGAGGAGGCTATTGATAGTGATTTTGCTTCTTCTTCTTCGGCTTCGTTTTTTATATATCTTATGAAAATTTATAATTCTTGCAAAAAAAAAGGCTTTTTATAGATGTTGATTTATGTTGAAGATATACTTACAATATGTATAAATCGGAGAAAATAAATATATCATCAAATACCTACCAAAGCATTTCCAAACCATAAAAATCGATAACAGTTACGAGTGAACACTTTTGCTAAAACCACGCAGCTCATATTCATCATCCATCTCTATTCAGCAGAAGTTGCTCATTTTTCATTTAGCCATTAAAGTGTCATTAATCCGCGAAATCACTGGTATCAAAATAAATCAATCGCCTCATCACTCTTTGTCCTTCCATTAAATATTGAAAAATAATCCAAATCCATAGCAACGTACGTCGTACAATTAATTTATTAATTTGCCTGCTGGTATTTTTTTCTTTCTTTTGGTTCTACTTTATTTCATCCACCTCTCCTCCCTACATTTTATTCGACATTTTTACTTAATTTATGAGAAAGAGAATAATTTTCTCAAACTAGAACTCCAAATGAGGCAACCTTGTACCAACATTTTTCTGCTGGCCTCAAATTAAAAGGTGGAAACTGAAGGTTGCTGGAACTTGGAGACACAATCAACGAAATTCCTATATTTCCCCGCGCCCATGAATGATGAGGGGGAAATTTTGTGGGTGGTACTTTTTCTTTGGTCTACTTTTATAGCCCGTGAAATTCTTTTATGTGTTGGAATTTTTTTTTGAGAAAGA
The DNA here is from genome assembly GCA_963930735.1 of Dioctria linearis. Taxonomy (NCBI): domain Eukaryota; kingdom Metazoa; phylum Arthropoda; class Insecta; order Diptera; family Asilidae; genus Dioctria; species Dioctria linearis. The sequence continues at coordinate 57,580,677 of OZ005740.1, forward strand.
AAGAAAGGAATTGCAATGAACAGAAAGTAAAAGTTTTGAAGACTTTTTTAGCCAGGTATATTTTTCTGTGAATTTTTTACGAGTTTTTCACTGTTAGTTTTAAACTACTTTGAATTCTGCAATTTTGTCAATTATTGAAATAAGAGTATGGTTATACGGTAAAAGCTATGGAAGGACTTGCTTAAATTACCAGTTTTTATTATTTATAAACTTTGCACAATAAAGTCTTGAATTTTATATGTAAGATCACTGAATTATTGAGGTTTGATACGACCTCCACTCTACTCAGTTCTTAATTTAGTTTATAAACTTAATAAAACTGAACAGTATTCTTCTATAGTAAATTAAAATAATTAAAAAAAAATTGGTTTCAATTCATGGGCTTACGCCATGTCCTGAACAAAAATGTGTACTGACGGCCGGCGGCGCAACAGTGGGCACAACTGTTATTCTGGGATTCTAAAATACTCTTAAACTGTTAAGAATAATTAAATGAGTTTAAATAATTTTAATTTAATATTAAATAGGCGAGGTATGTTGGCACCAATTTTTGTTAATCTGCTGTAGGATCTGTGTTTTCAGACTTTTCGACATCATTGTATATGTATATCCATCGGACTGTAGGCAAACCATTGAAAGCAAGCATGAATAAATAGGATTAGGGGGCATCTTGGTATTATTAGCTTTGGCCGGATGATCCATCATTGTTGTATTTGTTAAGCATATTTAAGTAATTCTTTTGTCGGCACTGGTGTAAAAATCTTTATACTTTGCAGCTATGAATACCCTAATTTACGCATAGGTCCTGATGGCTTTTTCTTGCTGCATTATACTTGTGCACCAAGAGGTCCGAAGTAATATACGTTTTGTAATTTTTGCTGACTTCATGTATCCTCCTCCTTTTTCTTAAATCCAATTCCATTCGCTGTGTCAACGTTCAAAAATCTGATAATTTCTGCAATGTCTCATCATAAATTTTCATAAAATATTTATGAAAATTTGTTAAGTTTTCATGTACATATTAACACAAACTTCTCACCAACTAATCCGTGTAAATTGTAATTAGCTTTCAATGCATTTGTATAGAGCTGCAAATCTTTCCTTTGAATTTCACTCAAATGAAAAACATATTCGTGGGACTTGTTTCCTTTGAAATGTTTTCACAAACAAAAAATTGGTTTTCTATTTGTAAGCGTCGATTTCGTGCTTTTGCCCACTGTAGCCGCTAGTAAAATCGGGAATATGCAATTTTAACGAGTACTTTTATAGCATGCAATACCATCAACATGTCAGTCTGTTCAAAATTTTGTGGATCATGTTAAACTGGCAGCACATTGCAATAAATCTTCGTGTACAAGGTTAAACATTTCAGGATATATTTCAATACTACTTTAATATTAAGGTCATAACTCATAAACAATAGATAAAAAATAGATTTGAATAAATTTGGCATATTAAGGCAACATTTTTATTTTCATCTATTAGTTTGTAATAGTTTTAAATAAATTTTATAACTAGACAATATTACCTTAACATCAAATAATATTAAATTTTAATCCCAAAGAAAATAATCTAATACAAACTTAATAGCCAAAAAGTTGCAATCGATATTATATATTTCACAGGTTTTATTAATAATACTTGGCAGTAAAGATTAATTTTAATTATCATATAAAGAAAAAACTTCTTGTTTTTTCCACAGCGTATATAAATCTACTTATAAAGTGGTACCTCCAAAGCTATACGGTTTGCCATGGAAGGCAAAAAGGCTGTCCAATATGACCAATCAAATACACAAACTTTCTAAATATCTCGAAAAAATCGATGCCCAAAAATCATTTTAATTGTGAAGACAACCAATTTTCCTAAAAATGATTTACATATAGATTTTTAACTAAAGCTATATATATCCACCAGCAACTTATTGGCATCTGAGTGTGCTGTCCTGATGAGATCGGCCTATTATGTCAGAAACTGACAGTATCTCGGTACTTGTCTTTTAATTTTCTCTGCTCGTATGCAGTAGGTTGAAAATTGCCTATAGACTCGTATGTTGTACGGATCTCGAAAGAGTAAAAAGCTCATTACGGTTTTCTACTTATCTGGCATTCATTTGGACAAATTTAGCAAATAGCCCTGCATTTAGTATATACGTCTCCATAGCTTTTAAAGTTAAATTTGATAATCTGAAGATTGATTATACAGAAAAAATGGTTTCGTTTGACGTTATTTCTTTATTCACAAATCCTTCAAATTAGTTGTAAAAATTATTGGAAGTAAATGGATTAAAATTTAAAAATTTTGGAAATGCTTAGTTTCTGCAAAACCGAAGCAAGCTATTTCGTTTTCAATAAAAACAAACTTTCGGTGTACCGACGTGAAGTCCTCTTGTACCTCCAATATTGGGGGATATTGTAATGGAAGAATAATTAAAAATTTCTATTTATAAAATGGAAAACAAGCCACGAATAGCAATCAAATTTGTTGAAGATCTTTTCTTCATAGTGCCACACCAACATCTGTTTGCTGTACTTAATACTCTCAATATTCTGTCTTCGATTTGAATGAGTTTGAACTTTTTCCAATTTTTCGCTGAATTTTCAAAACCTGCATTTTTATATGTCCTTTAGTTTTTTTTATAATTATGGATAAGCAACTTAATTTCTAAGTCTACAGTCTAAACGTTTTATCCTAAATACTAAATTTGGATTATTCGCCGATGCTCCTTCATGCTGAAACTGCTGGAGAAACAATTTCACTTTCGAAAGCCAATATCAGAGAAAAATCAGTAATGCCTGCAATGTATGAAGGGGCACACAAGTTATTGAATGATCCTTGGAACACCAGGAATACCCCTTGTGTGCTTTTCTTGATGCGAAAGAACCTTTAATAACTTAAAGACGAGGCTATAATAATATCAGTGACTGTGGATATAAATATAAGTTCATACTCAGGTAATGTACTTGTGAAGAGATCAATATTGTACAGTGTGGTTAGCATATTCTACTCCGAGAGGGAGAGCTTCACAGCCAAAATATATTAAAATACGAAAATTTCTCCTTAAGCCTTGGGCCACTAACAGTGAACTGAACGTGAATATTTGAAAAATGATGTGAATGTACACAATCGTACATAGTTAGTCTAATCTTTTTCTGCAGAGGGCTCTGCAGTCTAGTAGACAGCACTGAAGAAAAAAATACAACCTAGATGGGCTATTGAAAATTTAGAGGAGCTACTTGTCGCGGTATAGTCGAGTATGTATTAATTTCATACTGGATCAGTCGCCAATGAACCACTATTGTTAAAATATAGAGGTAGCCAGTTCGATAAGGCTATAAACTGTTAGCTTTGATTCGGCTATTCAAGCATCATATTATGGGTGCCTGTCCATATTAACATCCACGATAACAAAACAGTATACGAGCTAAATGGCTGAAATGGATAGGTACAAAGTAGCAGCGTACGTTGAAATACCCTATGGGCAACTACAACAATTATTGGATCCCACACTTTGGCCATCTGGCACGTTTACTAAATTGTTCGTTCTTCCCGGGCGCCAACCTAGAAATGCATCTAAATTAAGCAGCGATATTTCGAAAAACTTAAATCTCTCTCACTTTACTGTCAAATCGTACAAAACCTGCACAAATCTTGAAAACATCTACTGCGACTTGTTTCGATATAGTTGCTTCAACTGAAACTGTATCATGGCTTTCGCGATTCGGAAATCTTTGGCAATTCGTATCAAATTTTTGGAAGAGATAGATATGTTGAATCTGTTGCTGACGTACTCCTCGCCTGTAAGAACTAGTTTAATTGGAGCCAGGTTCAGCTTCACAGTTTCTCGAACACGCTTGAACTTATCGTTCTTAAGTTATCTCTTTTAAAGTTCGACTTATACATTATTTGTTGCTATATTCCTGCAGATTCCATAAATATTGTTGAAGATAAAGGTGAAAATATTTACTGCCTACCCATTTCAACATCTAATTTTATCCATGGTAAGATGGATCCACTTGATAAATTAAGACTAATTGGCGATATTAACTTACCCAATATTCAATGGGTACTCAACGATGATGACGATGACTATCTTCGGCTTAATAACTTGACAACAAGGGAACCACTTTTCCTTGACACTATTTCATCTCTTGGTCTCAGCCAAATCAGTAATGTAAAGAATGACATGGGTAGGTAGTTAAACCTGGTTTTTTCTACTGACGAGCATTGTTTATTAGTTGAACCTAGCCCAGTTATATTGACAAATATCGCCCCCCGCCTAGTAATTAAATATTTGTATGAAACCGAAAACTTTACAAATTTTGACGAAATACAATACATCTTCTTCTTAGAAAGGCTAATTTTTCAGAACACTACAGTAGCCTTACCTCTATTGATTTCAATACATAACGGTCTAGCAATAATGTTGACGAACACGTTTCTAAATTTTACGTAATTCTTTTCAATTTATTTTCCTCTCACGCTCCGCGCGAGCATCAGCGGTTCTCTAGGACATCTCCACCGTTTTCTAAACTTGTCGAGGGAATCAGGATTGACATAGCTAATTCATTACATACGTGAGCAACTTGTACGTAGCAAAATCTGTAGTTATTCAACAAGCAGCACCCTATGTACGACCTGACGTGGAAAATGTATTCAAGACTTAGAATACTAAAAATAAAACGGTTGTCATTAAGTGCGACGTTAAGCCTTCGAACAGACGATCTATCAAGCTTGTAAAAAATTACATTACCAAAAATTAAGTGGGAGAAACAAGAAGTCTTTTGACAAGTCAAGAGCGTATGCGGACGCCTCGAGTAAATATCTATCGACACAACGGAAAAATTATTTATGGTTACTTCCAAACTTTCCAGAAAGAACGCAACGCAGCAGTATTGAAATTCATTTGCGTCCCCTCACATATGTATATGCTAAGTGAAATTTCATGTCCTCGATAACATTTGGAAGGTTTTAATAAAAAGTTATGAAACTCCATATTAGGAGAAAGGTGTCTGGTAGCTGATGTACAAAACCCAAAACTAGAAGATGATTCTTCCAGCAGATTAGCACTGTCAAAACGATTGGTTTTCACTTTGTCACTTAGGTTCTCGTTCTCGACAAACGTGATAGGGATGAGGTTTTATTAAAAAAAAATTTTTTTAGAAAATTGGTAGTGCTGGGTGTCATGCCTTATACCCTAAAGCCTAGTACGGAGTTCGGGTATTGGTAAAATTTAACGCGGTCTCCAAAAAATAGCATTCTTTCGCTGGTAAAAAGTTGACGTCAGTTCTGTGTGGAGAAAACGAAGTGACAGTTGTCAAAATTATAAATAATTCGGAAGTATTTCTAAATAAAAGGATTAATAATGGATTTAATTAATCAAATAGACGACGCGATTGTTGCTGCGGCAGGTTTGAGTGTGCAGCTTTTTGTGGAAGCAAGTAATAGCAGGACAGCGCCAACGATTTTGGTAAATCCGTATTTACAAGAGCGGAGCGAAAAAGGGCGCTTTAATACCGACGTAAATATTACAATTCGAATTTAGTAACTTAATTAAATTTCCTATATATTTTAGTTCGAAGATATGTATCGCAATCCGAAGGTTTTCAAAGAGAACTTCCACATGCAGCCCTCCGTTTTTGATGATTTGTTTGAGTTGGTAGTAGAGCAAATTTCAGCAAAAAGAAATACAAGACCACATGACAAAATTAGCCCCAAGGAAAAATTGGCAATTGTCTTGGAGTACGTGCTTACAATAATTAGCTTATAGTATATATGAAGTATAAATCGTTCATGTAATTTCTTACAGATATTTGGCGAGTGGATCTTTACAGGGGCATGTATCGTCAATCTATCGCATAAGTAAACAACATTTTGGGACTGTTCTAGATGACGTTTGCAGTGCGATTTGTTCAGCATTAGAGGGCGAGTTTCCACCAATAGAGAAATCGTCATTTGTCAGAACTGCCAACGACTTCAATGCAATATGGAACTTTCCAAATTGTGTTGGAGCAATCGATGGTAAACACGTCGCCATTAAGTGTCCAGGAAATGCTGGTACACTTTTCTATAATTACAAAGTAAGTACAGAATTCTTCATAGTTTTATTTTATTATACAGCTTGACTGAAGTGTCTTTTTTAAATAGGGATTTCATAATATTGTACTTATGGCGGCAAGTGATGCTAGCTACCGATTTATAATAGTTGATATCGGAGCTCACGGGAGTGAGGGGGATGCCAATGTCTTCTTAACCAGCAACTTTGGGAAAGGCGTTTTGCACGACAAGCTTCCTTTTCCGGAGGATATGTATATCGGAAACAAAAAAATACCATATTTCTTTGTTTGCGATGATGCTTTTCCGTTGAACAAAAGGGTATAAAACCGTACGCGCCAAGAAAACCACAACGCCTAACAGATGAGGAAAGTATTTTTAATTATCGCCTGAGTAGAGCAAGACGATGCGTGGAGAATTCATTCGGTATTCTGTGCTCAAAATTTTTGTGCCTTGCCAGAACAATGCTCTGTGGTCCAGATCGCGCACAGAAAATTATAGCTGCATGTTGCCATTTGCACAATTATCTATTGCGTACAAGCAAAGAAAGTTACTGCCCAAGGAGCTAGGCTGACTATTACGACGAAGATGGAAACCTCATCGAGGGAGAATGGCGGAAAAGAATTCCGAGCGATTCATTATTTGCTGGCAATATCACATCAGCTAATCCTGGTCGTCAAAACAATATTGGGAAAGAAACTCGAGATCACCTAAAGGATTATATCAATTCGGTCGCTGGTTCTTTATCATGGCAACGACGAGCTGTCTTTTTGGACAATTGAAATAAAAACTAAGTTTAGTAAAATAAATTTTTTATTTAATTTTTCTGATTTTGAATCTGCTCAAAGATGAGCCTTGTGAATATCATATTCAGTTCCTCCACTTTTTCCTCTGGAAGCTTTTGTAGCATCCTATCTAAATTGGCCATCATCGTCATATATTTCAGTGGCGGTTGCGCTGGAACAGATGTTATCTGCTTACGAAAATTCAATACCTCTGCAATATTTTCAGATATATTGGAAGCGTTCGTAGCGAGAGCATCTTTAAATTTATTAACTTTGCTACTTTGGGTTGACTGCAAGTCAAAACAAATTATTAAAATAAATTCCTTTTTAACTCAAGAACATACATAAGACTAGTTGGTGGCACTTTCACTGCGAGTTTCTGCGCCTTCTAGAATCTCTGTGGGAGTCTTGCTTACCAAGCGAGTTGTCCAAGTTCTGAAGCAAATATAAATGAATAGCATAAACTTACTCTCTCGTGGAAAGCTCTAAAAATGACATGCAATCAGTAAACTCCCACGCCACAGTGTCTTCGTTAATAATTGGTTGATCAAGATTATCGAAAACATCTGAATCAGCAGCGCTTCCAGACTTTTTAGTGTCTTTGATACGGGTGTGATATCGCATGCTATTTTTTAGCGACTTCCAAACTACCTTACAATTTTCAGCTGAAACAGAAAATATTATGATATTATAAAAATAACAATAAATAATTCATTACTTACTTGTTTCATCCATTTCTTTAGCAATATAATTCCATGCAGCTGCCACGGCATGACTGTTATGATGTAACTTATTTTCCAGCTTCCAAAGTGCCAGTTTTTCACGGACCAAACTTGCAAGCTGTAATTTCTGACTCGTAGTAAATGTCTTATGTACATTTTTCCCTTTAATAGGAGCCGGTTTCATCTTTCTTTTGGCGTCTGAGGGAACAGAATTCAATTTTGGAGATGTTGCTTGAATCTCCTCTTCCAAAAACTCAACTTCTCTTATGTCGTCGTCGTCACCGCGAGAGTAATACATTTTTTTTCAATTGTGAGGTGTTTAGCCATATTTACCAAGATCTTCTTAGACTACCAACCTTGAATATATATGTATATATAAAGGCTTGAAAAAGTTTAGTGAATTGCCCTTAGGCATAAAAAACGAAATGAATTTTAGATCAAGTGAAACTAAATCCTTCAATAAAATAACAAACAATCTGAAAATTGTCAACAGTAATTAAATTCTTCAATTAATTAAAAAAAAACACAATCTGAAAATTGTCATAGAAACAGAAAATGTCATGATTTGACCAGCATTTTAATGCTCCGCGCATTAAAATGTTCAGTAAAAGAAGTAGAGACATATGAAACGCCATCTATCTTAAAATAGTGAAATTACACTTTTTACCAGTGAACTCCGTACTGCACTAGTAAAATCATCAGTAAAATTTTTGCTTGCGATATTACCAGCGCTAAAATTTGTATGGAAATGTCATCATGTCATCATGTCATCACTAGATATATCTAGGACACATACAGCAGGTGCCGATGGTTGGCGAAGCGCTGTACAATAAGATGGTGCACTATTCTCCATCATTGTATGTCGGTAGTTTATCCACCGTGGCACTTTAGTATCTTACTAATGTGCTTTCTGCATCACTGGCTAAGGATCCTGTTTATTTACGTGTTTTATGTGGCTTGTCCCATGGCTATGCAATGGTCAGGCAAAGCTCTTTTTATTTTTATTCTTTTTATTGGGTTTCACATATCATTATTACTAACACTATACTTAGCTGCAAAGATTCCTGTATTTAGTTTACTTAGGGTTGTTAGTTTATGCCTGTCTTCCGGTGTGTAGTGCGGGGAGGTGAGTGTAGGTTCGATGTGATATTTTGAAATATTCTTCAAATCATTAGTTGTGCTGTGAGTTATGTCTTGCATCCTTTCCTGTACACATCAGTAGATATTACCTTAGAAATTTTTAAAAATAACTTAATGCGCACCTAAAATAATATCATTTTCGTAATTTTTATTTCTTCTTATTTTATTATTTTATGTTAATGTATTTGAATTTTCTTTAGACTTTTTTGCATTTGAATTTTTCTTTAGACTTTTTGTGTTAAGTTGATCTTCGTTACGCCCCGATAAATGTAATGAAGATGGCAGTTAACAGGAGTAGGCTTTTAGTATATTTAACGTACATGCTTCCGCCGATTTCTACCCTATTCCTGCAATATGCTATATTACATTTTTGCCGTGTAGGCTACCTTTTTGGCGTTACCGAAACGTTTTCTGCTCTAGCCACAGAGCGTCGTTAGCGGTTTAGAATATTTAATGAGTGCTTGATCACTCCCTAGTTTGTGTTAAGTACACGAAATCTTATATATGTGCGTTGAATATTCATTACTCTTTGCATATATATACGTCTATATATTAGTCTAGCTTTCTTTCAGTTCTTGTTCTTAATTGCAGCTGAACACTAGGTAAGTAAATAGGATTTGTATATGGAAATTTATTTCCTCATATTCATCGGGTTTTTGGTCTGCATATTAGCTCATTATTAATTTCATTATTTGTTCATCTCACATCAAGGTCACTTCGGCTTAGTACCTAAAGTTCAAAAAATTATTTTAGTCCTCAAAGGCGTCCTTTAGAAACCCCATCTAAATTCCGGATTATATTTGCTCCAAGAAGGAAGAAGAAAAGGTGTGAATGATAATTATAGACTGGAGAAAAGTGTGAATTTGGATCAATGAAAATTTTTTGAAGAAATTAATTTTATTTATTTACATTTCTATTTTAATTTATTTTATTTTGGGCATTTTGTTTGCATTTCTTATGCTGTGCTGTGTGGGGACGTGTGCATTTGCTTTTGCTGCTGTATTATGTTCGTAGTGCTTTTAGTTATTCTATTTTCTTGTAGATGCCATTTTGCTCTTTTTAGTTTATCCGCCAAGTTGTTGGTCCTGGTTCCAATAAGGTGTCATCCATCTTGATTTAGTATTGTTATGTCACTGTGGGTGTTTTGGTAACTTGAGTGACTGCTCGTATTTCTTGTATTTATTTTAATTTTCATTCTTCTTATCACATTTTCAGCATTTTCGATATTTCATTTTTTCATTTAGTTGTAGTTTGTTTTTGCCGTCTGTTATGGATCATGACTTCTTTGTGCGCTTATCTGAGATGTGCGTGAGGTAGATGTCTTGCGTCCTTGCTTGGATTCAATCTTTCAGATTAGTTTTGTGCTTATGGAATGTAATTTTCTTTGTGTGATTGTTTTTAAATTTACTTTGCAGTTATATCCTGCTAATTTCTTGGGCTTAATGCGGGTATGTTGCTGCTTTTTAATTCGTATTATGTGATCCTTTCTTGGAAAACTCTTTAGTGTCATCCTTCTGCTGCGGAGTATTAATACTTTGGGTGTCTAAGTTTGTATTTTAAAGTTGAATTCATCACTATGTAATCTTCTGTAATTTCTTTCCAAGTATTCAAAAATTCTTAAACAATCCTTTATAAAAATTTTTAAATTTTTTTTTTAAAAAAGCCAAAAATTTAAAATTATATAAATGCACGCTCCTTAGTTTACTTATTAATTAAGACTTGATTATTAGATGCTTTATATGTCGATTTAGCCGAGTATTACTACGCTTATTTTATGTCCAGTTGATTGATGCGTGTTTAGATGTTTAACTTAATTATTCCAATATTTATATTTATGGAGTATTTACCTTTGTTGACTTGTTTCCTTCTTTTTAATGTTTTATTACCCGCTGGTTTTCTAACCTGTGATTGCTGTATTCCGTTTTCAGTTTACCGTTCTAATTTGTGCTTATTAAGTATTGCTTCTTCTAATTTTATTTATTTCTTTAGTTCCTTTTCTAGGTTGCTTCGTATGTCTTTCTATTCTGAATTTTAAATTCTTGCTTGAATTATCGGTGCTTTGTTTATTTATATTATGTTATGTTACTTACCTTTATCTTCTATAATGGTTCTTATCTTGTGCGTTGTGTTTGGTCCTTACCAATTACGCTCTTACTTATTTTCAATTCATTTAGAGAATTTTCTACTTATCTTGCTTGATTAATTTAATTTTATTTTTTTATTTTTTTTTTATTTTTTAGACCTGCTTATTTAATGTGCATTGGTTCCTGTTCTAATCTAGAGTTTATCTAAGTAGTGTAAAGCCGTTTCGTTTCTAACTGATTCTGTTGGGTGCTGGTAGTAAGACGTACCACTCCTTCTGTTCTGCTAAGTATGCTGCTATATATTTTGCTGCTTTTGCCCCACCCCGTAATTTATCTATTAATCTTATTTCTTGTTTGATTTTGTGGCTTTCTCACTTTTGTGCCATTCAAATCTCCCTCTTGTGCTGTTGTGTTGTACTCTTGCTGCCTCCTCAATGTCTTTCCTGCCTGTGTACTCTATGAATTGTTGCTGGCAATCTGCACATTCAAAGATGATTATGGTGTTCCATTTTTCAGGCTGGGTTGTATGTTTTGTTGTGCGCCCTATTTTGTGCTTGTATGTTATTTGCCTTGTCTTGTTTGGTTGTGTGTATTTCTGTCTCAGGTTAGACTTGGGGGGATTTTATTGTATTATTTTGACGTCCTTTGTGATGTTTGCAATGTTCTTCTTATATGCTGCCGTGTCCTTACCATGGTACTGCATTTTAACATATTGTTTTCTATTGCTTATGTCTTTTGTATCTTCCTTCTGCCTGTTGCTTGTGTTTGGCCGGGTTGTAGTTTCATTTATTATCTCTTGTTGGATATGTACTACTATGTTGTTTACCTTTTCAAGCATTTCATTTGATATGGTCATTATCATGTCCTTTTCTCTCCTACATGCTTTCCTTTCTTTATTGCTTCCAGGAAGTATGTTCTAGTTACCGCTAGAGGGTAGTTGTTGTCCCTTAGTTCTGCTTTAAGGGTGCGCATAGTTTCTTTTATATGCTCTGTCCCTGTTAACGTGAGGGCATAGTTTATCCTCTCATGTATGGTGTTTCTTTTGTACTGGAGTGGTTGACTCGAATAGAAGTTGATGAGATTGTTTGAGGCTATTTTTACACCATCTCGTGTAGAATCCCTGTTACGTTCTCTGTATCGTTATGTCTAGGTAGTTGATGGTTTTTCGTTCCGTTTCATTTTCAACAGTAAATTGCATTTGCATCTCATATTGCAGTATTTGTTTGATTTCTTCTATCTTTGCTTCTTGAGCGTATATGAGGAAGTCATCAACATATATCTTAATTATTTTAACTCCTAAATCTAGCACTTGTGGATATATCCTGTTTATTGCCATATCTATATATAGGCTGGCGTATTTTGTCGATGTTTTGCCTCCCATTGGGGTACCTTTTGTTTGCATGTATAGTTGTTTGTTAACTCTAAACTAGTTGGCCATAAAGCAGCCCAAATTCAATGAGGTCTATTAGGGTAGTTATGTTATATCGTTCTTTCATTACAGCGCCTATTGTTGTTTTAATGCTATCCCTCATGCTTAGTAGGTTGACATTGTTAAACATGTCCTGTATGTCAAGGCTGCAAAGGACATATCCGTCTATGACTTCTGTTTCTTTTATTTTCGCTATGAGGTCGAGTTTGTCTCTAACATTCAAGTCATGCTTTAGGCATTCTGGCTTCCTAATTTTGTCTAGTGCCTCGTTTATATATTCCTCTAGTGCTGTATTAATTGAGCCCGTTTTAGACACTATGGGTCTCATTTAGAGTTCCTTCTTATGGATATTTATGACCGGGTGGAGCATGCTAATCTCATTCGTGTAGTCTTTCTGTTTTATGAGCATCTTCATGTCTGCGTGCTTTGCGTTGCCCTAAGTGGAAGCCTCTCGTGGTTATGTTGTTTAGTCTCAATTTATATGTGGCTTCTAGCGCCGCTTGCAGTTTGTCCGTTTCCCGGTTTTGTATTTCTTTATAAATACCCTGCTCTACTCCGTCATTTCCAACATCTTGTTTAGCAGCTCATCATATAGTTCCTTGTAGAGGATTACTGTGACTTTGCCTATATTCGCCTCCATTACAACTATATCCTTTCTTGTTTGGAGTAGCTCCTTGATTTTACCTAATGTTTTTAGCAGCTTCTTATCAGTTTTTGAAAGTTTCCTTGCGTTTATGTTGCTCGTGTATGTATTCGTTGCCTTTGCTAGCTTCCTTGTTTTAACTTTATATTGCATAGGCTCTTGCTGTTCTATTTCCTCCGCTATTATATTCAGTGTGCTGATGATGTCCAGTTGGATGGGCTTGCTGTCCGGCATTATAAATTTGGGTCCATAGGACAGTAATTTTCTGATATCTGGGTCTACCTGGTACTCTGTGAGGTTTACTAAACCTCCTGTTACTTCTCTGAGCGTCATTATTATAATCCTTAATATCTGTGCTTGGTGCCTATGAGTAATTAGAGTTTGTCTTTGTACGAACCTGCGGTCAGGTTGTCTTACAAAATGAAGTATAGGAGAGGGTGCTAGTTGCAAAAAATAGTCAATCAGTTTCAACAAGTGTCTACTGGTACAAAAAGCAATGCATAGAACAATACAAAACTTATTTATTCAAGGAACAGAAAATAATATAAAAAATAACAATAATTCAGTCTTTTAACTTAATACTAATACTTTGGTTTTAATCTGAAATGAGACAGAGAAAGAAAAGATTAGAATACGTAGAAGAAAGAATCGTAAACGTTATTGCGGTTTACGGTCAATATACAAATGTATTCAATACACTTTAATGCAGTGTATAGAATTGGGGTAGATGTAGAAGTAACTGTAAACGTTAGTGCGATTTACAGTCTGATATTTTCTATACACTTTAATGCGGTGTATAGAAAAGTAGAGATACAATAACTGCAAACGTTAGTGCGGTTTGCAGTCTAATAATTTTGATATACTTTAGTGCGGTGTATAAAAGCGGAAAGGAGCTTGGCAGTTTAATGCGCTACCAAGGATGGCTGGGAAAGGAATGGTGATTGTTAGAGCGCTGCTTCGGCTTTTAAAGACACTCTCGAACGTTACATTCTCGAAACATTCATTATTTCATCGAAGTTTCGATTATGCGTTGGTTGTCTGCTGCAGCGCCATCTGTTTGGTAATAGGGAAATATTTTGATGTATAAAACTGTCTGGACAGTCCTGGTAGAGATTTTGTTTTATTTTTATTATGGTTTACTCTCAGTTTGATGTACGAATGTACATTCTCAACCTCACGAAGTGAACAGTACCAATACTTACTACGATGTTTGATGACAAATTTATAGGTGCCCTGCTTGGTCCTAGTAAATTTTATATGGCGGTTATGACCCAGACTATATAAAAAGTACCCTTGTGCAGCTGATACCTTATTCCAAGGTATGTCATAATTTTGCAGCATGGTGAGCATTTCCGGGGATGTATGTAAGATATTCCTTATGTTGTATGGAATGTGATAACCAGTGGATAGTAGTATTTCTGCTGCTGGTGTTGCAATGGCCTGGTTGCTGATAGTAATGGCCTGATTGCTGGTAGTAGTGGCCTGGTTGCTGGTAATTTTCTTGAGGTAGATGTTGTTTTAGTTGGTTGAGTATTTATGGTGTCGTATATGTCTTTTTTCCGTGGTGGAATCTTTAAATCCTCCTGGGGGCAATACAGCATACGTTTTGCCAGTTTTCGTATTGGTGATTCGGCGATTGTAGCTTCGAATGGTTTTTTTGGGGGTGTGAATGTTGATAGCAATGGCCTTTTTGGTGGTGCAGGTGTTGATGGAATTGGTGACACTAGTACGATGTGAAATGCATCGTTTTTAAGAAGATCCTCCAAGGACCCAGCCTCAATATCCAAGAAATCCATTCTTTTTGGTGATTCTGAAATAATCTGTTTGAGTAAATAACATGATAGATGTAGTATATATTTTGTTTGCTTTATTAATTCAGCAGTATTATAGAATATAGAATGAAATAAATAAAAATGAACTGGCGATTCTTATGCAGTCTACCTTTATTAAAAAAAGAGACTGTATTTTACTGCTGTTGCTGTCTATATAATGGTTTTCTCCCTCGTTTGTTTCAACTTTCTTCTGGAGAGTGATAACTTATTAATTTGTTTAAAGCTTGTTTTAGTTTTCCCCAAGAAGAGGTATCATTTTTGTAAGTATTCTTGTCAAGATATTTTTGGAAGTTTTTAGAGTCACAGCACGAATAAGATTATCATGTCTTCTGTGAGTATCCAGAACGCGCCCTAATATCCATTACCCAGGAGGAAGGTTATCTTCTTTAATGATGACTATACTATTTTTTGACGGAATTCTTTTTTCCTTTTGCCATTTATTTCTTATTTGTAATTCGTTCAAATAATCAGTCGACCATTTTTTCCAAAATGAGTTTGTTAATACTCTTAAATATTGCCATCTCTTTACATTATGGTAAGGGATGTCTGGTAGGGCTGCTTCAATGGGTCTTAATAGGTGTTTTCCCGTTAGAAAATGTCCGGGAGTAAGATAACTGTTATCGTTGGGATCGTTTGAGATAAGATACAAGGGCCTAGAATTTAGACACGCTTCTATTTGGATGAGTATTGTAGACATTTATTCGTACGTAAGCCTTGCACTATGTATGATTTTGTATAAATGTCGTTTTATAGATTTTACTCCTGCTTCCCACAATCCTCCGAAATGTGGGGCGGATGGTGGATTGAAATGCCATTTAATACCCAAATTTGCAAATTCATTTGATATGTCGATCTCTAAAGATTTAATAGCATCTTTAAAATCTTTTTGTAAGGCTTTGTTAGCACCGATAAAATTTGTGCCTTGGTCTGAATACATGTGTGAGCACAGACCCCTTCTACCTACGAATCGTCGAAAGGCAGCTAAGAACGCAGGGGTTGATAACTCGGTGACAAGCTCTATATGAGTTGCCTTAGTTGATAGACCAATAAATATACAAATATATTCCTTTATAATTTTTGCTGATTTAATATAAGCTGTTTTTAATTCAATAGGGCCTACGTAATCGACTCCGGTATGAATAAACGGTACGGTACTTGGGTTTTAATCTGAAATGAGACAGAGAAAGAAAAGATTAGAATACGGAGAAGAAAGAATCGTAAACGTTATTGCGGTTTACGGCCAATATACAAATGGATTCAATACACTTTAATAAATAAACGGTAGTGATTGTGTGACCCGTGCAGAGGAAGCGAGCTCATTAGCTGGTCTGAGGTGCTTGCATTGTATCGTTTACAGATTACGCAGTTTTTAATTTGAGACCGAATTGTGTTTCTGGCGTTTGTTACCCAAAAATTAGCTCGTAAAACTCGTACTAACTGTGTACCGCCATGCAGAGTTGTTTTATGCATATTATAAATTAATATGTTTGAAATATGGTTTTTGTTAGGAAGAATGATTGGATGCTTTTGATCATAATTTCTGTTTACTTGAGACAGACGTCCACCAACTCGCAACATTCCTTGATTGTCTAAAAAGGGATGTAGAGATAAAATTGGACTCTTGTTGTGGATGGGTTTATTTGCCTTTAATGAATTAATTTCCCTTTGAAATGGTTGTAATTGCGTTAATTTGATCACAGCACATCTACCAATATCAATTTCCGATAATGATAGATTGCTATTATAACATCGATTTTGTTTAGGTGTTTGGACGTTACTAATGAATATCAAACAATAGGCCATCACACGGATGGTTCTAGTAAATGTAGAGAATTTATTTAATAGAACCAACTCGCTGTTTTCACATGTGCTAGTAAAGTTTTCGATATTCCTCCTCTCCGGGTCCGTATAGAAAGAATTATTTTGTTTTGGCCAAAGTTCCTTGGCTTGTCGAAACCATGACGGATCGAGTAACTGACCTGGAAGAACTCCTCTAGATGCTGCATCTGCGGGGTTACTTTCTGATGAAATGTGATTCCATTTGGCATTTGGCAAGTTGGTATGAATTTCGGATACTCTATTGGCAATATAAGTCTTCCATTTGGATGGATGAGACTGTATCAATGCCAGAGTGATGGTGGAATCTGTCCATGCAAATATTGGTATATTTTGAAAGTTGAGGTCGTGTTGTACTTGATGTAACAACTGTGACAACAGTACAGCACCACAGAGTTCCAGACGAGGAAGTGAGATGCATTTAGTTGGAGCTACTCTGGTTTTAGATGTGATCAATTGTGTATCAATTATATCTTCCTGTATTATTTTTAAATATATTACTGCTGCGTAAGCATTTGTGGATGCATCGCAGAAACCATGTATCTCTATAGATTGGGCATTTGGAGTGAAGTTAGTCCATATTGGAATTTTTAATTTTCGTAATTCCATTATCTGACTCTTGAATATTACCCATTCCGTTGCTAATTTTACTGGGACTTCATCATCCCAATCACATCCGGATAGCCATAATTTCTGAATAAGAATTTTGGCTTTAATAACAGCAGGCGTTAGCCATCCTAATGGGTCGAATAAAGTGGATATTTCTGATATTATAATCCGCTTTGTGTATTGGTTTATTGGCGATGGAAGAGTGACGGCAAAACTAAAGCAATCTGTAGCTGGATGCCAATATATGCCAAGCGTTTTGATGCTTTCATTTTCTGATAAATTCAAAGTATTTTTAATTTCTCTATCAGATTCGGGAATATGTTCTAATAAAAGTGGATGACTACTTGCCCATTTACGCAGGTTGAATCCGCCTTTTTGAAACATATATAAGAGTTCAGTCTGTAACTGTACTCCATTGCTGAGGGTATGAGTACCAGAAAGTAAATCATCTACATAAAAGTCTCTTTTAATACTTTCAGATGCGAGTGGATAATTATCTTTTTTATCCATGGCAAGTTGCTGGATCGTTCTGATAGCAAGATAAGGAGCAGGTGCAGTTCCGAAAGTGACAGTGGTTAAAACGAAATCCTGAATAGGCTTATCTGGACTACTGCGCCAAATAATTCTCTGGTAGTTTTGATAATAGTGGTATATATGTATCATGCGATACATTTTTTCTATATCGACAGCTATTGCGTACTTATACTGTCGCCATCTTAAAAGTATAGTCCATAATATTGGTTGCATTGTTGGTCCAACTAAGAGTTGTTCATTCAAGGATTTCCCGTTTGATGTCTTTGAGGAAGCATTGAATACAACTCTCATTTTCGTTGTTGAGCTCTCTTTCATTACTGCATGGTGTGGGAGATAATAATAATTTATCTTGTCTTTATGATTTTGTTCGATTTTGTTACTTGCTCTGTTGGTAATAGTTTCATATGACCACGAGCTATGTATTCTTCAATACAGGATTTGTACATTTCAAAGTATTGAGGATTTTTTTGCACCTTTGTTCTAACTGTTGGAATTGCCTAAGTGCCATATTTCTTGAATGTCCAAGATCTGGCGAATTTGAATCTATAAATGATAATTTGAATTCATATTTTCCATCACCCAGGCGGACGTGGCTTTTTTATAGAAGTCTTCACATATTTCATGCATTGGTGATAAAATGGGTTGGTTGGGAATTTCTTCTGTTTCCCAAAATTTTTTGATTTGCTTCTGTAGTGCTATGTTATCATTAACAGATGCTGTTAGGTTCGATATTTTATAAATGGATGTTTCAGGCATTTTGCCTATTAAAATCCATCCAAGATGAGTATTTTGAGCTACTGGAGTATTGGAAGGCTCTTTAATAATTCCATCTGTTATTATTTGCGCATATATATCTGCACCAAGCCACATGTCTATGGGTCCAGGTTTGTAAAACTGTGGATCAGCCAGTTGTAAATTCTGAATGTATTTCCAATCATGAATATCAATTGTATTATGTGGCATAATACCTGATATCTTAGAAATTACTAGTGCTTCGACGTTTATAGAAAACTCTTTGTTCAATGATTTTATTGTTAGAGAGCTGTATTTGTGTGCAAAAGCAGTATGGGTATTTGCTAACCAAGATATTTGTAAATTTATAGGAGATCCCCTTAATTTAAGGCGTTTATATGCCGACTCAGTAAAAAACCATACTTGGGAGCCTGAGTCTATTAGTACTCGTAACATATCCGTAGTACCTTTTGAGTTTATTACTTGAATTATGGCTGTAGAAAGTAAGGCCTTTTTAATATTTGAATTAAAGAATGCCTTTGGCTGTGATGGTAACGCATCACTTATTTCTGAAACGGTATTAGTATGTCCATTGACTGGACGTTTCTGTTCAGTCTCTGGTTTTAATTGGTAATGTAAAAGCGTATTGTGATGCTTTTTACATTCAAAGCATTTTCTCTTACTAGGACAGTTGCTAGCAGTGTGAGTTTTTGCTAAGCAATTTATGCATGCCTTATTTTCTTTGACATATTTCAGTCGGTCATGCGCTTTTAAAGCCCTACACTTTGGGCAATAGAATAATATGTGTAGCTCTTTACACATTATACAAGGTGTCATATATCAATTTGCATTCGTAGAATTGTTATGCAAACCATATGCTGTTTTCGGTATAGGTTTGTTATTGTATTGAGCTGAATTGAAGGGTTTCTGAGTGTCTTGTTGGCGGGCTGAGCTAATGGCTTCGGGAGTTCTAAAACGTTTTTCTAAGAACTCGATAAACTTTGTATAAGTAGGAAAATCATTAGTTGCGCTGATTTCCTGATCCCATAAATAATGGGTTTCGTATAGAAGTTTTAATACCAATAAATATATTAGTATGGTGTCCCATTGCTGGATGGGTAGGTTAAGGGTTTTTAGTTCATGAAGACTTTCTTCTGTCTGGGTAAGAAGATTTTTTATAGCCGTAGGAGATTCGAATTTAATTTGTTGGTGATTTAGAAGGAGCTTTAATTTGGTTGATGACAACACGCGCTTGTTGTCGCATTGTTTAATAAGCAGATCCCATGCCTTCTCGTTATTTGAAGTAGTTATGTCGAATTGTCTAAGCATTCGCTCGGCCTCACTAGAGACACTGGTTTTAAGGTAGTGTAATCGTTGTATGTTTGACAACGATTGGTCTTCATGTATGAGTGACCTGAATAAATCATAGAATGGTCTCCATGATTTATAGTTACCATCGAATTTTGGTATGTCAATCCGAGGTAATTTTATATCCGATATATTGGTATGAGAATGGCTTGATTCTCTGTTTGCCGTAGGCCGGCATTGATTAAGACCATCTTTCAATAGTGTTAAAAGTTTAATATATAGTTTTTCGGTAGTCTCGAATAGAGTTTATGTGAAATATGGATCCTCAGTGTTTTCATATTCCTCACAAATGGATAGATGATTATCGGAGAATTCCTTCCACATAATTGCCAATTATTTCTATTTTGGATTGATAATAACCAAGAGTGGGTATATTAATTTGCTCGTGGCTGGATATAGCCGCTGTTAATTGTGTGTGAAGGGCTTTTTGCCTTTTCACAAGTTTCTTAATTGCCGCGCTCATCGTCAATGTATCAACAAACACTCCCCAAAACTGAATGACTATATATATTCGGCTCGAAGGACCATGTACGAACCAGCGGTCAGGTTGTCTTACAAAAAGAAGTATAGGAGAGGGTGCTAGTTGCAAAAAATAGTCAATCAGTTTCAACAAGTGTCTACTGGTACAAAAAACAATGCATACAACAATACAAAACATATTTATTCAAGGAACAGAAAACAATATAAAAAATAACAATAATTCAGTCTTTTAACTTAATACTAATACTTGGGTTTTAATCTGAAATGAGACAGAGAAAGAAAAGATTAGAATACGTAGAAGAAAGAATCGTAAACGTTATTGCGGTTTACAGTCAATATACAAATGGATTCAATACACTTTAATGCAGTGTATAGAATTGGGGTAGATTTAATAGTAACTGTAAACGTTAGTGCGATTTACAGTGTGATATTTTCTATACACTTTAATGCGGTGTATAGAAAAGTAGAGATACAATAACTGCAAACGTTAGTGCGGTTTGCACTAATAATTTTTATATACCTTAGTGCGGTGTATAAAAGCGGAAAGGAGCTTGGCAGTTTAATGTGCTACCAAGGATGGCTGGGAAAGGAATGGTGATTGTTAGAGCGCTGCTTCGGCTTTTATAGACACTCTCGAACGTTACATTCTCGAAACATTCATTATTTCATCGAAGTTTCGACTATGCGTTGGTTGTCTGCTGCAGCGCCATCTGTTTGGTAATAGGGAAATATTTTGATGTATAAAACTGTCTGGACAGTCCTGGTAGAGATTTTATTTTATTTTTATTATGGTTTACTGTTAGTTTGATGTACGAATGTACAGTCTTTATTAACTAATTGTGTTTATTTGATGCGTTTCGGTTTATTTGTGTAGTTTTAATAAGTTATGGGCTCTTAGTCCCAGTCCTTTGGTTTTGGGTTTACTCGCCCATCTGCCTTCACCATACTGTTTCCCCAGTGTTTTATGTTGGCTGGTATGTGTTGTGTATTACCCTCCCGTGCACACTATCTGGAGGTCTGCACTGTCTTAATAGTGTCAGTTTACTCTTATGCTGTGGCCAATTGACATCATCTTTTTTTCAGTCACTGCTTCGTTGGTGCCTTACCTTCGATATCGCTCTTTTCTAGGAGCTATAAACCGTATTTTTTTTTTAAATTGGTAGTGCTGGGTGTCATGCCTTATGCCCTTACCGTACCCATCACTAGATATATCTAGGACACATACAGCAGATGCCGATGGTTGGCGAAGCGCTGTACAATAAGATGGTGCACTATTCTCCATCATTTTATGTGGGTAGTTTATCCACCGTGGCACTTTAGTATCTTACTAATGTGCTTTCTGCATCACTGGCTAAGGATCCTGTTTATTTACGTGTTTTATGTGGCTTGTCCCATGGCTATGCAATGCTCAGGCAAAGCTCTTTTTATTTTTATTCTTTTTATTGGGTTTCACATATCATTATTACTAACACGATACTTAGCTGCAAAGATTCCTGTATTTAGTTTACTTAGGGTTGTTAGTTTATGCCGGTGTTCTGGTGTGTATTGCGGGGAGGTGAGTGTAGTGCGGGGAGGTGAGTGTAGGTTCGATGTGATATTTTGAAATATTCTTCAAATCATTAGTTGTGCTGTGAGTTATGTCTTGCATCCTTTCCTGTACACATCAGTAGATATTACCTTAGAAATTTTTAAAAATAACTTAATGCGCACCTAAAATAATATCATTTTCGTAATTTGTATTTCTTCTTATTTTATTATTTTATGTTAATGTATTTGAATTTTCTTTAGACTTTTTTGCATTTACATTTTTTCTTTAGACTTTTTGTGTTAAGTTCATCTTCGTTACGCCCCGATAAATGTAATGAAGATGGCACTTAACAAGTGTGGGCTTTTAGCATATTTAACGTACATGCCTCCGCCGATTTCTACCCTATTCTTGCAATATGCTATATTACATTTTTGTCGTGTAGGCTACCTAACTGGCGTTACCGAAACGTTTTCTACTCTAGCCACAGAGCGTCGTCAGCAGTTTTAAATATTTAATGAGTGCTTGATCACTCCCTAGTTTATGTTAAGTACACGAAATCCTATATATGTGCGTTGAATATTAATTCCTCTTTGCATATATTTACGTCTATATATAAGTCTAGCTTTCTTTCAGTTCTTGTGCTTGATTGCAGCTGAACACTAGGTAAGTAAATAGGATTTGTATATGGAAATTTATTTCCTCATATTCATCGGGTTTTTGGGTCTGCATATTAGGTCATTATTAATTTCATTATTTGATCATCTCACCTCAAGGTCACTTCTGCTTAGTACCTAAAGTTCAAAAAATTATTTTAGTCTTCCAAGGCGTCCTTTAGAAACCCCATCTAAATTCCGGATTATATTTGCTCCAAGGAGGAAGAAGAAAAGGTGGGAATGATTATTATAGACTGGAGAAAAGTGTGAATTTGGATCAATGAAAATTTTTTGAAGAAATTAATTTTATTTATTTACATTTCTATTTTAATTTATTTTATTTTGGGCATTTTGTTTGCATTTCTTATGCTGTGCTGTGTGGGGACGTGTGCATTTGCTTTTGCTGCTGTATTATGTTCGTAGTGATTTTAGTTATTCTATTTTCTTGTAGATGCCATTTTGCTCTTTTTAGTTTATCCGCCAAGTTGTTGGTCCTGGTTCCAATAAGGTGTCATCCATCTTGATTTAGTATTGTTATGTCACTGTGGGTGTTTTGGTAACTTGAGTGACTGCTCGTATTTCTTGTATTTATTCTAATTTTCATTCTTCTTATCATATTTTCAGCATTTTCAATTTTATACCTATTTCATTTTCTCATTTAGTTTTAGTTTGTTTTTGCCGGCTGTTATGGATCATGACTTCTTTGTGCGCTTATCTGAGATGTGCGTGAGGTAGATGTCTTGCGTCCTTGCTTGGATTCAATCTTTCAGATTAGTTTTGTGCTTATGGAATGTAATTTTCTTTGTGTGATGTTTTTTAAATTTACTTTCCAGTTATATTCTGCTTATTTCTTGGAATTAATGCAGGTATGTTGCTGCTTTTTAATTCGTATTATGTGATCCTTTCTTGGAAAATTCTTGAGTGTCATCCTTCTGTTGCGGAGCATTATTACTTTGGGTGTTTAAGTTTGTATTTTCAAGTTGAACTTATCACTATTGTAATCTTTTTTAATTTCTTTCCAGGTATTCAAAAATTCTTGAACAATCCTTTAGAAAAATTGTTTAAAAATTATTTTAAAAAATCCAAAAATTAAAATTATATAAATGCACGCTCCTTAGTTTACTTATTAATTAAGACTTGATTATTAGATGCTTTATATGTCGATTTAGCCGAGTATTACTACGCTTGTGCTGTTGTGTTGTACTCTTGCTGCCCCCTCAATGTCTTTTCCTGCCTGTGTGCTCTATGATTTGTTGCTGGCAATCTGCACAATCATAGATGATTATGGTGTTCCATTGTTCAGGCTGGGTTGTATATTTTGTTGTGCTCCCTATGTTGTGCTTGTATGTTATATGCCTTGTCTTGTTTGGCTTGTGTGTATTCTGTCTCAGTTAGACTTGGGGGGACTATATTGTATTATTTTGACGTCCTTTATGATGTTTGCAATGTTCTTCTTATATGCTGCAGTGTCCTTACCATGGTACTGCATTTTAACATATTGTTTTCTCTTGCTTTTGTCTTCTGTATCTTCCTTCTGCCTGTTGCTGGTGTTTGGCCGGGTTGTAGTTTCATTTATTATCTCTTGGTGGATATGTTCTTCTATGTTGTTTGCCTTTTGAAGCGTTTCATTTGCTGTGCTCATTATCATGTCCTTTTTTTTCCTACATGTTTTCCTTTCTCTATTGCTTCCAGGAAGTATGTTCTAGTTACCGCTAGAGAGTAGTTGTTCTCCCTTAGTTCTGCTTTAAAGGTGCGCATAGTTTCTTTTATATACTCTGTACCTGTTAACGGGAGGGCACAGTTTATCCTCTCATGTACGGTGTTTCTTTTGTACTGGAGGAGAGAATTTGATTAGCCTGTTGGAGGCTATTGGTTTTTTATACCATCTCGTGTAGAATCCCTGTTACGTTCTCTGTATCGTTATGTCTAGGTAGTTGATGGTTTTTTTGTTCCGTTTCATTTTCAACAGTAAATTGCATTTGCATCTCATATTGCAGTAGTTGTTTGATTTCTTCTATCTTTGCTTCTTGAGCGTATATGAGGAAGTCATCAAAATATATCTTAATTATTTTAACTCCTAAATCTAGCAATTGTGGATATATCCTGTTATTTGTCGATGTTTTGCCTCCCATTGGGGTTCCTTTTGTTTGCATGTATATTTGTTTGTTAACTCTAAAATAGTTGGCCTGCTTTATGTCAAATTCAATGAGGTCTATTAGGGTAGTTATGTTATATCGTTCTTTCATTGCAGCGCCTATTGTAGTTTTAATGCTATCCCTCATGCTTAGTAGGTTGACATTGTTAAACATGTCCTGTATGCCAAGGCTGCAAAGGACGTATCCTTCTATGGATTCTGTTTCTTTTAATTACGCTATGAGGTCGAGTTTGTCTCTAACATTCAAGTCATGCTTTAGGCATTCTAGTTTCCTCATTTTGTCTAGTGCCTAGTGTATATATTCCCCTAGTGGTGTATTAATTGAGCCCGTCTTAGACACTATGGGTCTCATTTAGAGTTCCTTCTTATGGATTTTTATGACCGGGTGGAGCATGCTAATCTCATTCGTGTAGTCTTTCTGTTTTATGAGCATCTTCATGACTGCGCGCTTTGCGTTTGCGCCTAAGTGGAAGCCTTTCGTCGTTATGTTGTTTAGTTTCCATTTATATGTGGCTTCTAGCGCCGCTTGCAGTTTGGACGTTTCCCGGTTTTGTATTTCTTTATGCAGGGTGTTTCCCCCTTAGGAGGTCCATAGAGCGGGAGGTGATAGTACTCACCTAGACGAACCAAAAATTGTATGGCAGGGGGGGGGGGCAATATCAACCGTTTAGGAGTTACAGGGTGATTCATAAAAAAAGCTAGGTTTTCACAAAACACCCTGTATCTTAAAAACTGCAGGGCGTATGGTCACAGTTAAGGGCTCACTGCATGCAGAACTTCATGGCCTTTCCAACGACAGCTCAACCAGCCCCCTCTCCCCACAGAAGTTATGAAGGTCTAAACTAAAAATTTCGGATTTTCTTTCCTTTTTTTTTACTTTGACCTCTATTATTTTTGCAAAAAGGTCGTTAACATAACTTTTTTTTATAAAAACTGTAAACTGTAGACTCTCCTCTTTAATATGACCTATTACATCCTATGTGTTAACTGTAGCCGTTAAACATTTATTAACTCATAACCTATTCAGGTCACACCGAAAAAAGACGATGTTTTTTAAAATGACGTGCAAAGGGAACAAATTATCGTTGAGAATAGGTTTGAAAATAGGTTTGAGAATAGGTTTAGAGCTAATAACTCTTAAAGAGCTTCAGATAGCACATTGGGTGTAATAGGTCATATTAAAGAGGAGAGTCTGCAGTTTACAGTTTTTATAAAAAAAAGTTATGTTAACGACCTTTTTGCAAAAATAATAGAGGTCAAAGTAAAAAAAAAAAGGAAAGAAAATCCGAAATTTTTAGTTCAGACCTTCATAACTTCTGAGGGGAGAGGGGTACGGGGCTGGTTGAGCTGTCGTTGGAAAGGCCATGAAGTTCTGCATACAGTGAGCCCTTAACTGTGACCATAAGCCCTGTAGTTTTTAAGATACAGGGTGTCTTGTGAAAACCTATCTTTTTTTATGAATCACCCTGTAACTCTTAAACGGTTGATATTGCCCCCCCCCCCTGCCATACAATTTTTGGTTCGTCTAGGTGAGTACTATCACCTCCCGCTCTATGGACCTCCTAAGGGGAAACACCCTGTATATACCCTGTTCTACTCCCTTTCCCAACATCTTGTTTAGCAGCTCATCATATAGTTCCTTGTAGAAGATTACTGTGACTTTGCCTATATCCGCCTCCATTACAACTATATCCTTTCTTGTTTGGAGTAGCTCCTTGATTTTACCTAATGTTTTTAGCAGGTTCTCATCAGTTTTTAATAGCTTCCTTGCGTTGATGTTGCTGGTGTATGTATTCGTTGCGTTTGCTAGCTTCCTTGTTTTAACTTTAAATTGCATAGGCTCTTGCTGTTCTATTTCCTCCGCTATTATGTTTAGTGTGCTGATGATGTCCAGTTGGCTGGGTTTGCTGTCTGGAGTTATAAATTTAGGTCCATACGACGGTTGTTAGTTTATGCCGGTGTTCTGGTGTGTATTGCGGGGAGGTGAGTGTAGTGCGGGGAGGTGAGTGTAGGTTCAATGTGATATTTTGAAATATTCTTCAAATCATTAATTGTGCTGTGAGTTATGTCTTGCATCCTTTCCTGTACACATCAGTAGATATTACCTTAGAAATTTTTAAAAATAACTTAATGCGCACCTAAAATAATATCATTTTCGTAATTTGTATTTCTTCTTATTTTATTATTTTATGTTAATGTATTTGAATTTTCTTTAGACTTTTTTGCATTTGAATTTTTCTTTAGACTTTTTGTGTTAAGTTCATCTTCGTTACGCCCCGATAAATGTAATGAAGATGGCAGTTAACAGGAGTAGGCTTTTAGTATATTTAACGTGCATGCTTCCGCCGATTTCTACCCTATTCCTGCAATATGCTATATTACATTTTTGCCGTGTAGGCTACCTTTTTGGCGTTACCGAAACGTTTTCTGCTCTAGCCACAGAGCGTCTTCAGCGGTTTTAAATATTTAATGATCACTATCTAGATTGTGTTAAGTACACGAAATCCTATATATGTGCGTTGAATATTCATTACTCTTTGCATATATATACGTCTATATTAGTCTAGCTTTCTTTCAGTTCTTGTGCTTAATTGCAGCTGAACACTAGGTAAGAAAATAGGATTTGTATATGGAAATTTATTTCCTCATATTCATCGGGGTTTTGGGTCTGCATATTAGCTCATTATTAATTTCATTGTTTGCTCATCTCACCTCAAGGTCACTTCTGCTTAGTACCTAAATTTCACGAAATTATTTTAATCCTCCAAGGGTCCTTTAGAAACCCCATTTATATTCCGGATTGGTATGCTATTATATTTGCTCCAAGGAGGAAGAAGAATAGGTGGGAATCTTTATTATAGAATGGAGAAAAGTGTGAATTTGGATCAATGAACATTTTTTGAAGAAGTTAGTTTTATTTATTTATATTTCTATTTTAATTTATTTTATTTCGGGCCATCTTACATCTTCTTTAATTTATATTGTTTTATATATATTATTATATCTTACCTTCTTTACTTTTCTTCTTTTCCTTGTTCGCTTAATTTATTTTTTTTAGGTTTTTAGGTTCTCGTTCTCGACAAACGTGATAGTGATGAGGCATGATATCCGTGTGAGCTATCTAGTTGTTGCGAAAATTCTTGTCATAATATCGGGTGGCTCCACATTTACAATTTTGAACAGTTATGCTCACGAGCATCCGCTGAAAGCTGTACATCTGAAGTTCAAGGGCTAAGCCGTTAGAGCATATATAAATTATATGAACATACAAAGACTAAAACGTACGCTAAGGATATATGTATATATAGAAAAGACAGAGAGAGAGTATTATGTTCTCGGTACCGTACTTTGTTCATGTTGAACGCTAATGACGGAACGTGGTTCGTAGTGAGAGTATCCTATATTCAATATACATTGGGATAGGCCGCAATTTTTTCTTCGAAATTTACTGGAAATGTTTTCCTTTGAATTGTCATGCATTATTGGATGCATGTTTTCGTAGAAATTTACAGAAATACGTTTCGGCAGAATTCTTATTCAGTTTGATGGCAAAATGTGCCGTCCTTGGCGTATGGACTAATTATAGTGTTTCATAAAAATATTCTCGAATTCTAATAATTCCCTTTCTTTTTCAGTCTGGGCTCCTGTCCCCCTATCCCAAGCACGGAGGCTATAGCGGCCCATTTTGGTATCCTGGTAGAAGGCCATCCACCAAAACTTACACGCATCAGATCTTGGTGAGGCAGGTTTTCAGCTCATCCACAGATATAACGGCAGACCCTAGTGTATCCACCCTGCACCGAGCGAAGGCCGGACACGCTCCCCCTCCAGGCAGGACGGACACTCAGGGTTATCAACAACTCCCATCCTTGTTAGATGAGCCTGAAGGGAGCTAAGGCCGGCCGATGATGATGCCAACTACAGTTCTACATTGTTCCTTCCGAGCCCCATGAGAAAATCGGAGATATTCCCATTAGGCCCATCAAAAAACACTTATGTACACCTTCAAGTACTCAGGTTCGCCCGTCTCTGCTGATTCTATCGATGAACATCCGCTTTGATGAGAGACCCGATACACTAGGTGGCAACGCCTACGGCGGGTTCCGGTCCGAGAAACGGAGAACCAGAGCCAGCCCTAGCTAAAAGGTTAGCCCCTTCATTCCATGAGAACGGACACCTTGTTGTGAATACGCAACTTATCCACAGACGACTTGCAATCCCCAGTAACTTTGATATTATCAGAGGGCCACTCAGAGCCATCAAGGTTGCCTGACTATCCGAAAGGATAGCAATGTCCTTCCCTTTGATTTGCATATCAAGGGCTAACTTCGCTGCCATAGATATGGCGAAGACTTCAGCCTGGAAGACAGTGGCGTATCTTCCAAGTGAGTACGTCATCCCAATATCAAGCGCTGGAAAATAGACAACCGCCCCAGCTCCCTCATTAGTAAGAGAGCCATCGTTGATAATTTTTAGAGCGGACCGGGGAAGGCACGATAAGGCACTTACTCAGTTCACGATTTGCTTACAGGAAAGCTCACATAGAAACGACGCCCGAAACGAAGCTCAGGTAGTGCCACGTAGTATACTGGCCAGAGGGTTTTCCAAGTCCAGCCCATAAGCCAGAGAGCAATAAGAAGGAAGGGCCAGTCCAGGCGTCTTCCCAATATCCCCATGAGCGCAATCTGCACACAGAACTTTTGGTATCTGCCTGAATGACAAGATCCAGGGGTGGCAGATTTAGTAGGACCTCAAGAGCAGCAGTAGCCGTAGGTCGCATAGATCCCGTAATTCCCAAGCAGGCAAGCCTTTGTAGGCCCGTCAGCTTCCGGATCGCAGTCCCCCACAATCGTGCTCGGCCACCATATACAGGAGACATATGTAAGCATGGGTCTAATGATCGAGGTGCACATCCAGTGCACAGACCTCGGTCTCATGCCCGATGTGCAGCCAAAGGTTCTCTTGCATTGAGCGAAGACCCTCGAAGCCGCAATAACTTTTTCCTCTACGTGCAATCCATACGTGAGCTTCGAGTCGAGGAAGACTCCAAGGTGGTTGACATGAGCAGATAGTTGCAGAGTGTGTCCAAGAAGCTTTGGAAGAACGAAATACCCAAGCTTATGTGTCCAAAAGAAGTGAAACTACATTTGCTTAATTTGATGTTAAAAAAGAAATATGTCTTGTTTGGTTCTTTTTCGACTACTCTTCCAAAGCTTAATAGAAGTGATGCTAGCAAGCGGTGTATTCCAAGATAAGCCATGGGGATATATACGTGATGTATTTTGTCCGAACATTAGAAGTGCACTATGGGGAGTGCCAAATTTTAAATAGAATTCCTGCGCTTATCTTAAATGAAACTTAAATACAGATGAAAGTTGACAATGCAAAACGAACAGAGTAAGGGAGAGGAAAGAAATGCATTTTAAACGAGATCGATGAAAATGTTCTGAATATTTTGTCTAAAGATGCACCGGAAGTTGTTAGTTAACCAGTGGCGGCATCATTGGAGGACATCCAAGAAGACTCCTTACAGATTTCGAAGGAAGCGAATAATGGACGAACTCAAAATGTATATCCAAATCAAGGGAACGAGGGATAACCCGGAAAATACTTTTTTCACCTTCAGGTAAATTGAATGGTCTTACGTACTCATTAAACCGCCAAATACAAAAGTTATATCTGCTTTAACAACCAAAAAGAAAGCAAATGTTCTTTGATGATGAAAGAATATTTTTTTTAAGAGAAGGAAAATTAAAGCTGGAAATAGAGAACCGTAAAAGGATAGCCAAAAAAAGGAACCGGAAATAGAAAACTTCACATGAAGAAATGAACTACTACAAAAACAAGTTCAGAAGGAAAAGGTGTATGAAAGAAATTTTATTGTAGAGGAACTTTAAATAAAACAAATTATATTTTCACTTAGCATAACTTCTTTCCCAACTAGCAATAGTGAAAAACGGTAATTGGAATGTGATATGAATTCAATATAGTGACAAATGGCAATGGGAACGTGATAAGCGTTCAATATAGTCCATCTATAGTGTTATTAACTATCACTTTTGTTATCTTGGTCTATACACCATTTTGGGGAATGATTATGAGTTAATGCGAATTTCACTATGCAGTGCTCCACACTTCATTTTAGTGATAATAATGGCCAACACCGTAATCAAAATTATTTCGCGACTATAGTGATAAGATCGTGATTTTCACTACGAATTTCCCCATATAGTGACTTACATGAAAATTGATGGATATCGCAACAATAAAGTGGCATATCTAGACTTCTCCTATCAGCATGTGGTTCTTGAATGATGAAATTGGAGCTATTAAGTGACATATAATTTGACAGATTATTGGTCATATCGACTGCGCTGAATGTCACCAATGAATGTATTTTTAAAGCCATATAAATAAATATACAATAAAATGCCGGTTAGAAAAGAATATAAGGGTGCACCGAAGGCTACGAATAGGTCATGCTTTGAAAACCAAAAAAAATGTATTGGGGGGGGGGGGGGGGGGGGGGGGGGATTGTAACGGTTTTCGGGTTTTCGAGATAACGGGACTTTGAGATGTTTGGTTATCGTTTTTATAGATCAGCCTATCTCTGCTGAACGTTACACCCTATGATAATGTTTTGAACTTGTTTAGATAGATAATCGTTGGGCCTATCCAATGGTTCATTAATTTTTTCCCTCACCCTTTCCGGTTTGAAGTTATGGCTCAACAAATTTCACATTTTTGAATTTTTACTCCTTTTTTTTATTCAACTATTATATATATATTTAACTTTGTCAAAAAACACGCCATCAATATCAATTTTTCATATTGAATTTAAAAAGCCCACTAGCTTAGCTTCAAAATGACCTATCACACTCTCTACCGAAAATGTAACTCTTTCTGCATTTTTTGCACTTTTCTGAAGCATCTCCAGCGAAAATGGCTGAAAAAGGTCATTTCCAAAAGATAATTGCGTATTTTGTGGCACTTATTGAGATCTTCCATTAGAAAGTTCTAACGATTATCTATCTACCAAAGTTTAAATCATCCTCATAGGGTGTAACGTTCAGAAGTGACGGGGTGATCTATAAAAACATACCCAAATATCGTAAAATCCCGTTATCTCGGAAACCGTTACGAACCCCCCCCCCCCATCCTAATCGACCGTCATACAATGTTTTCTTTGATTTGTTTGTCTTGTAACGAAGAGCTTGTCAGCCGACATATATACCCACATTCACTTGTACCTGAATGTAGATACATACTGCATCTGACACCTCTTTGTTACAAAATCATCGCGGGATTAGCGTGGGTGGCTGCACAGCAAATATGCCGCTAGCGATCAGCCGGCTTGGGGTGGTTCTTGCCACCCACATACCTTGATGCTTGTTAAGCTGTGCAAAATCGTCAACATAACTGCTCAGACAGACGGACGGACACGGTATATATATAAAAACTAAAGGAAACAAAGTCTCCGGTTAATCTCAATCTAGATCAAAATCCTTACAACTAGCCCTAATAATCGCTTTCCTATTATGTGACTTATAGAACCCTGTGATCGACGCCTAACCTTAGATGTACACTAAATGACTTTAACACTGTAAAAACTAAGAAAAAAAGAACACAAAGCAAATAATAATACTTAGAGAAAATTTGAACTAACCTTGTGGTCCTCTATGGACTTACATAATACCCTCATTTACTCATATTCGGGGTTTCCTCCTTTATCAAAAGGGTTGGACACTGGTTTTCCAACTATCTGCTAGCTGCTTCAGAACTACGTTGAAGTCTGAGTTCACCTCCTCGCTTCCCTGCTCCTTCGGATATGTGAGAGCGAAATGTTTTGCCGTAGTTTCTGACAGAGGGATACTTCCTCGCCGGTATAAATCCAACTTGCCGTCACGCAGAAAAAATGTTCAAAATGATCTTTGTTACGTGCAAGGAAACTTTTCCTGAAATTTTCTCCCAGGTTCGCCACTACTATGGTATATAAGACCCACCGTCGCACAGGTAAATATTTCAAATAATGCAAATTATATGTGCACAGCATTAATACTAAAATTTTCTTTCTGTTCACCAGTAGAAGGATCTTTAGGAAAATCACTGTCGCACAGGTAAATATTCCATTTAATACAAATTATGAGTGCACAGCATAAATAAACCAAAATTTTCTTTGCAGTTCACCAATCGAGAGATCTACATGAAAATCACTGTCGTAGGTAAATATTCTAACTAATACAAATTACGACTGCACAGATTGAATCAATCAAAATTTTCCTTTCAGTTCACTAATAGGAAGATCTACAAAAAAAATCACTGTCGCACAGGTAATTATTCCAATTAATAAAATTTATGAATGCGCAACATTAATACCAACATTTTCTATCAGTTCACTATTAGAAAGATCTATAGGAAAAAAATCACTGGCGCACAGGTAAATAATTCAAATACTAAAACTTATAAATGCGCAGCATTAATACTAAAATTTTCTTTCAGGTCACTATTGGAAAGATCTTTAGGAAAAATCATTGTCGCACAGGTAAATATTCTAATTAATAAAATTTATGAATGCGCAGCATTAAGCCAACATTTTCTTTCAGTTCATTATTAGAAAGATCTATATGCAAAATCACTGGCGCACAGGTAAATATTTCCAATTCTAAAACTTATGAATGCGCAGCATTAATAACAACTTTTTTTTTCAGTTCACTATTGGAAAGATCTTTAGGAAAAAATCACTGTAGCACAGGTAAATATTCCAATTAATACCATTTATGAATGTGCAACATTAGTACTAAAATTTTTCTTTTAGTTCATTATTAGAAAGATCTTAGGAAAAATCACTGTCGCACAGGGAAATATTATTTTCTTTCCGTTCACTGTTAGAAAGATCTTTAGGAAAAATCAATGTTGCACAGGTAAACATTCTAATTAACACAATTTGTGAATGTGCAACATTAATAACAAATTTTTCTTTCAGTTCAGGTAAGTAATCCAACTTATAAAATTCACGACCAGAATGAATCAACTAAACTTTTCCTTTCAGTTCACAAAAAAAAAACAAAAAACTCTAAAAACTGATTTTAAATAAAGAGGAATCACGACTCAATTTTTCTGCGACCGTTCTCGTTCAAAGCCAAAAAAAAACTCCCCGACTACCAGCAGTCTCCCTACATTCCTTCGTTCTTCACTCAGCCACCGGCAAGAGAGCGCCATTTTTCTTCTCAGAATTTTTTGTTCTTTTTTTCAAGCCTGCTGCAACACATTGCATGATGGCATCACGCGATCTGTTACAGCTAGGCGAATTGCCATTTTCGTCGCTTTGATGTGGTTGACTAGCGGTAAGTTTTAAACGAAAAATTGTATTTTGTGCTCATTTTGCACATTTTAGAATTTTTCGACTGAAAAATATTCTGCTGTTGTTGTTGTTTCTTCTAGACCTGGACTTGTATGCGTGTATGTATGGATGTGTTTTTTTTCAGGAATTTTTGTACTATGGAGAAGTGGCATAGGGCTACTTCTTGGAAATATTTAAAAAATTTCTTTCTTATTTTTAGGAATTTGTAATATGGAGAAGTAGCATAGGGCTACTTCTCGAAAATGACTGTTTTATCCCCTTTCTAGGTACCTCTGGGAAATCAAGGGGGTTTCTCTACAGTCGCGGAGAAGCCAAACAAAAGTAGCGTATAGTGGTATACGCTACAGTCTAAGCATGACCTATCCGGAGCGTTCGGGTGCCAGACCACACACGGGACACCCTGTATAGTGTCGAGAGTTTGATGTATATATCGATTGGCCTGCCTTTGTATTGTCAAAACTTAATCAGTCTCTTCGATAGAAAGTACCTAGCTAAATGACAAAAAAATGGTTTGTATACGTTTTACTTCACTTTGTTTAATCTAAATAATAAAGAAACGATATGCTGTTCACACGCCAATCTGTTACCATTCAATTTAAATGATATAATCCACAGCAGTATCATTTTCATTCACTTCTTGGTTCTAAAACTGAAGTTGCAGGCACTCTTTAGTAGCATACAAATATTTATAGACACCATATAGTTCTCTATTTAACTCTGACCTGCACTGCATGTCGTTATGAAGTTCTTAACACAACTTTAGAGATTGTCGGTTGGGAGTGCCGACAATGATGATGAGAACGTCCTAACTATGAAATTTGCTTACTTTACAAGGATTCTCGATGTAATTTACGCTATAAAGTGTAATTACCTCGACGTAAAATTTTTGAGTTATAAAAACGTACTAATCGCAAATAAATATCACCATGAAGAATAGATTTGTGTTTACCCTTAGTACTGACTTTTATAAGAAATAAGCACGTGTTTATCAACAGTATATATAGATTTTCTCTTATGAGTGAATATAATACAATTCAATACAATGCAGTTTCGATTTGCTCGAGTTTAAAGAAAGGGCCTAATACGTTGCAACAAATATTCAACACTCTCACTACCAATACGGATATTTTCATGAAATTCGTAACTTGCAGTTAGTCCATAATTAATCCTCTGCTTGAAAGCCCGACGTCGACGTATCCTCACAAGTACATCTTCATCAAACTCGTCATCACTTTCCGAAACAATTTTCAAACGATTGAAAATAAACATAAATTATTGCGAAAATGTCATAGTTATACCCCTAGTAACCAAGCGCTCGGACGTTCAACAGATGTTCCTAGGAAATTTTCCTACCCGAAGAATCAGTTCCGTGGAATAATCCCAAGAATTCCAAACTAATTTTATTGGGATTGTCCAAAAAATTAAAGAGCCACGGCCTGGAGGATATGTTGCCCTTTTAAAGAATGATGCCGATTTTCTTAACTTACTCTTCCTTGCGAGATCATTTTGTCTCAGCTTCAAAAGTCACTTAAAATGGACTTATGAAGTCAATCTTGCATGACACAAATGAATGGATTGGAGACAGGCTAAGACCACTAACTCAACCAGAAGCTCTAACAAGATATATGTAGAATTGGACTCCAACTTTCGAACGCTTCATGCAGTTTATTTACGAGGGATTTTTTTTTTAAGATAACTAGTTAAGACAAACTCTGGGGATAGCCTAGGTTACAAACACAGCATGTTAGGAATGAGAAAGGGATAGAAATTAAGGAACGTGAGGATAGTGGCGGATGTGCAGTGATTATTGTGGGCAGTGACAGAGAAAGTGAGTTTCCATCTCCGTCTCCTTTTGCATGCTCTGCTTATAGGGATGTCAACAACTCTCCTCCAGCGTAGGTTATTTTATCCAAATAATTTCATATAGGAATTTGTTAAGGAAGAATTTCAAATGTAAGTTACGGCTGTGTGATACCTGCTACCAATCTTTCCCTTGCACCTCCAACTCTGATTCTAAAGGGAACGTGGAATAGATTAAATTTATTTTTTATTAC
This sequence comes from Dioctria linearis, assembly GCA_963930735.1. Lineage (NCBI taxonomy): Eukaryota > Metazoa > Arthropoda > Insecta > Diptera > Asilidae > Dioctria > Dioctria linearis. The sequence goes on from OZ005740.1 coordinate 57,616,676, forward strand.
TTATTCTTTATGCTAGAAGTTGAAAATTTCTAATTACTACGAAATCGGTTGTAATAATAGTTTTCTGACTAACAAATTGAAAGCAGGAAATGTGCGTGTAATTTTTTTGACTGCGGTAAAAGCCATTTAATCCTAGGCTTAAAATATTTGCTTGTCCAAATACATATAGGTAAACAGTCACGCACTTTGCTAAAACCTCAAATTGCATCCCTTCAGATCATTTTAATCTCTCGCTTATTTCATTTAACTTGTCGTATAATAGTGGGCCTCCTTTGGTCGATATAATTAAAGCATTATGAAGTTATGAATGCCATAAAATCTTATTAACAAAGTAATGAGACTTGCTTTCATTGGAGCGCGTAATTGGTATTAATATCTGAATTAAACCCTATCCCGAACACTCCATACAAGCATCGCGCTGCGTGTACGCTGTCTGGCTTTGTTGCTTTTTCGCATAAGCTTGGTCTGGTGTCTCGGGTATTAATTAACCTTGCCTGAATCTGTGAAATAAATAGGTTTCTGTTCAATAATATTTTCATTCGCTCGTTGGAGAATATATTAATTAAGGTTTCACCTTTGGCGAAAATTCGCTAAGATTTTCGAACTGCCGGAGTGAAAATAATTAATTTTTTTGTTAAGCAATTTTAATTTATGGATAAACCATTAAACTTCTATTTAAACTACAAAAAAACATTCAATATTCCATTTAATATTTCTTGCAATCTAAAATAAGGAATATTTTTATTATCTATTAGTCAAGTCTAGTCAAGTGCTTTTTGCGCCTTTCAAGATTCTTGTTTGTTTTCCTTCTTTGGATTTATTTTGAGGATTTTGATATCCTTCGGATTGTTTTGTTCAAGGCGTTGGGGATTATCTTTGGCGCTCAGTTCGATTTGATGCTTTCTCTTTTATTCTTTTTGATCCTTGGTTTGGTTTTTGATCACTTCTCGTGTGGTTGTTGGTTCTTTTCCCTACAGCTGATGTGGCGCAAGCATTCGTTATTAATTTTTGGAGGGACTGGGAGAGATTAAGGATTGGATATGTTTTGGGATCTTTAAGAAGTTAAGGACTAGGAAGTTCCTATACTGACAGGTTTTATCAGAGACATACCAGGGTTCTTGAGGGGTTTATGTGGGATAATCCCTTTAGTATTTATTCTTCCTTCGTGGAGGTAGATATTTCTAGCATTCGGTTGAGCCAAGAGCAAGGATGGTATTTGAAATTTGCCGGTATTAGAAGATCCGGCAAGTTGTTTGTGAGTGGGTTTGAAGTGTTTGGGATTTCGTCGAACAGATACTCCTTGATAGGAGTTATATGGGCTGCCTCGTACAATACTTTGTCGCGATAGTATTTGCCGTTTCTTTCGAGATTGCTAAGGCGGCTAATATAAGTGGGGGAAATTGTGTGCATTGTGGGAAAGCAATATATATATGTACTATTGGCAGCATATATGACCACCTCAAACCTGTGCAGCCATACTTCTCCACCTAGAAGTAGGTTTCTTTGGCACTATAAGAATGCTGATTGGGAAATTCCCAATCAGTATCTTAGAGAAATCGATTGGTCGGTCTGTTTTGCTTCGAGGGATGTTGATGTATGCACATTAGAATTTAGTAACATGGCATACGTGAATACATTCGGTATTCTTACAGCCGATCTCAACTACAGCAAAATCGCTCTTGGTTTAACGATAACTGCAACCACTCCATAAAAGCGAAAGAGTCTGCTTTCGCGCCTATCAATTGCATCCATGTCCGGAAGTAAAACAAGTCTACAAGACTGCACGTAACACCTGTAGGTCCATTATCCACAGAGAAAAAATTTTTTTTTACCTGAATATCAGACAAAGGATTTTGGCAAGCCGCAAAGGTAGGAAGGTTTTCTTGTCCCTGGTCAAAACCTTCAGGATCAAATTCACCAATTTCTCAATACCTTCACTGCTTTATAATCGTGAAGTGATTGTTGACTCCCTGATAAAGCTTATACTTTAGCTGCTAGATTCCCTTCAAAATCTTGTTTTCACCCACCTCACAAACACCTGTTTTGCATCTATCGTGTGGATGTGTATAAGAGCCAATACAGGCCAGTACGAGAGATGTGTTCAGGGTCCTTAAGGGGATCAACGTCTCCAAAGCCGCAGATCCTGATGGTTTTTCGTCCGTGTTAATTTAAAGCTGTACCTCATCCTTGGCTAAGCCTTTGCGCAATCAATTCTACTTGTCTAATTCGACAGGAAAATTTCCAACTGCTTGGAAACTAGCTCACGATCAGCCTACTGCCAAGAAAAGAGAGTGTAGTGATCTATCTATCATTAACTCAAAATTAATGAAGTATCAAGAAACTAATCATCTCATCAACTATCGCCAATATGGCTTCCGAGCTGGACGCTACTCTGAAGACTTGCTGACCTTTCTTACGAAACGTTGGAACAGTAGTCTTCACAATTTTCGTGAGCCTAAAATCGTTGCCTTAGACATTTCAAAGGCCTTTGATAGAGTCTGGCATCCAGCCCTTTTAGCCAAACTTAAAGCACTTGGTCTTGTCTTCTATTATGGATTGAACGTTTCCTATCTAGTCGCCAAATATGAGTTGTATTAGATGGTGTTACCACCCAGTTAGGTGCCAAGTTCGCACTTTACTCAGGCAGCTACTCAACAGAAGGTGCTGGAAAGTCCGCCGGACACAGCATAGTCTTGTTCTTCGCCGGCTCGAGCTCAGGGTAGGGGTACGATCTTGTCCAGTGAATCAACACCTCTTACTTTTGTGCTACGCTGTATATAGGAGTAGGGAATTGAATAGGGATCTCGGTGGATGTTCCTCACGCCTCACTTGAGCCACAGATATTCATGGCTTGCTCCGGCCCCAGCCTTGGTCAGTCTGGAGCTACACAATATGGATTGGCCCCTAGTTGCCTAGCCTACGTTAGGACATCCCTGAAAATGGGTACATATGGGTTTGACGAACAACCGACAGAGAAATTCTTTTAATTAGGATTCATTTATTCTAAAACTAATGCAGCGAATTATAAAATGTCCCACTTCTATTTGCAGCCGGTAATATTACGAAAGAAGGCTAATCGATGGTATGAAAAGCAAAAAAAACTAAAATTAATAATCCAATATTATACCCGCCACCAGATAAGAAAATACTACTTAAAACAAATTTATGTCTACTAACGTACGCCTAAAAATAGCTCGCATTCTAAGGAATTCGAAAAAGTATATAATGAAAATCAACATATTATATCAGTAGTTCGGTGTGGATTAAAACATTTCAGGAAAAAAAACAAAAATTTTTATCGAGCTAATTAGATAATTCCTTTTCAATCTACAAACTAATTAAGATAATCGGCGACACAACACATTATAGGAAGAGTTCAGTTCAAGGTCGGAGATAGCACCTGCGCTCTAAGCTTGCCTTTAATTTACGATTCTAATTCAAAATACCGATTAAGAATGTATTATGTATGTACCGAGGATTCAACAATAGGTAATCAATATATTGTAATATATAAAAAAAGGAGCGTTCTACCTTCGCGATAGATAACTCACCTACACATTTGTATGTAAGTGTATACTTATTAAGAAACAAAAAAATTTAAATATATATAGTTTTCGTTTTTTCTTCTCGCTTGTGTAACAATGACTAACTGCGATTCCTCGTTTCTCCTCGGTGAAGAAGATCTTCTCACTCCGGAACGTTGAAAAGCTATTATTTCGTTTTTTTTTTTTGTTTTTTTATTTTCGTTAATTATACTCCTGTGTTGGCTGGTTGGGAGCGCACGCCCTATAACTCCTTAGTGGAAAGGAACCTCATAGGACCCTACTGTACAATCTACACACTATAGATAACAATGCTACTCCGTTAATACTCGTGCTAACTAGTCAAACAACTCTCATATCACGTGGGCCAGCTGTGGCGTAGGAATTTGGATGCCCATACATTCACTGAAGTTCAAAACCTAAGGCCGAAGGGGAAAAAAAACAACGAACATCACTAAGCACTAGGGTTTCCAATTGTCCGACATTAATGACTATCCGGATATCGAATACTGAAAACTCAAAATATCCGGATACTCCGGATATCCGGATAACAAAAAACAAAATAAATAAATAGCTTGAATCCAATATTTCATGGTGTTCTATAATTTTTTTATTCAAATATTTTAATTATGTACATTTATAATTAATAAATAGTAAAAAATCATTATATGATTTAAATTTATTTTGTTTTTAAAAAAGAATATCTTAAAAAGTTATTTCATTGAAAATTTCAAAATTGTAGTTGATTGAAACTGTAAATGCTGGCTTTATTGTAAGAAATGCATCTATTTTTGCGTTGCTCTGCTCATCAACATACATAGGTAATTGAAGAAATTGCCACTTCCAGTTATCGCTGCAGACTGGTAATGTAATGGAAACACCTTTTGAATTATAATCAAAATATTTATGGAATGTGGTATATTGCCTGCTTCTAAGAAGATTTACTTTCATAAGCATTTTATCTCGACGTTCATCCATTCGTTTTTTGTTCTGTTTCGATAAATTTTAACCTAACTTCGTTCTAAACTCGTCTAAGCTTTCAAATAGAAATTTATAAGCACATTCAGTGATCAAATGTGTTGCTGAATTTTTATTTAATTCCTTTGCTGCAGTCTCTAGTGGTAATCGGACATCTAACAATTTAAACTTGATTGCCCTTAAATGGTTAAAAATTAAATGTCGCATCGTTGACTGCTGGCTTTCTCGTTGGGTACGTCAACAAGGCGAGCCATCGTCGATTTTATATAGATAATTACGTCATATATGGATAACGCCATACGGGTAACAAAAAACTCCTACACCGGAATCTGGAGACATCTATTTACTGCATAATCAATGTATATACTACCTTCTTGGGCAATTAACTCAATATCTTATTTATAAATATATTTAATTTTTAACCACACTGTTATCATGTAATTTCAATGCTTAGTAGGGTTTGATATACCCTAGATGAAATCTATTGGGTATACTAAGTTTGTCCTTCCGTTTGTAACGCATAGAAATAATTATGGTAGAGCAAAATGGAACGAACAGCCATGTATAATATTAAGAGTTTTTTGATTTTTGCATGTATGTCTGTCCATCTGTCTATCTATCTGTGTGTCCGCACGATAACTCGAGAGCGCATGTACTTAGAGAACTGAAATTTTTCACATGACCTTTTTAAAAAAAAAATGTAAATTCAAGTTCGAAAATGGGACAAATCGGGTAACTCCTCCAAGGAGTTGCCATACAAAACTTTCGTTTTTCACAACATATTTGGACATTGCTTTAGAGAGCATCAGCGTAGAGAGCTGAAATTTTCTACGCGACGTTTTCATAAAAATAGTTAAAATAATTTCATAAATTGGGACATATAAAAATTTTGATCTTTTACTGTCAAAACAGTCAGTCCTAGACGTTTTTTGTGTGCTCAAAAGTTCTTCAGAATATGAAATGCTATGAAACTAGTTATAATAATTTTTACTGTCCGACGAACCGTTCTAGAAATATCTGCGAAAAACCACTTAGAAAATCAAACTTACACAGATGGGTGACCATACGAAATTACATATGTAGACCCAGTTTAGACAGGAAAGTCTCAGTATGCTGCCTCTGCCGCACGAAATCTGTAGGTTGGGTGATGCTTCATTCCTGCCCCCAACCATCATATTACCGAGACAGCTTATTGACCCGTCTTAACCAGGTAATAAGGGCATTCATCTAGGGTATCATTAGAATAAATCTAGGACCAATTCTAGCTTTCCTAATTGTTTTATTTAAAATTTCGATAAAAAAAACATCTACAAGACAACTTATTTGTTTATTCAAAGAAACTTTAATAAATAAATAATAATAATAAATAAAACTGCCACTTGAGAAAGTAATTGTATAATCTTTTGAATAGCTGAACTGTTAGAAAGAAAACAGTATTTTCCTAAAAAAAAAAAAATAACAAAACTATCCGGATTATCGGATAATTAAGGAAAAATATCCCGATTACCGAATAGTCAAAATGGGTCGGATAGTCCGGATAATTTGATATCTGGATATCCGGATTGGAAACCCTACTAAGCACTCATCTCCAATGGAAGTATGATTCTCACCTTCCTCGTAACACGTGTGTCCACGCCGCCACTATATCTATCCCTTCAGGAAGAGAATACTCCACGGAAGGATCCACCAGTGCCGCTTGTTGAAGCTGTCCAGGTATTTCGAGTAAGGTGGTTTTCTAGAAATTTCCCTATTGAGGCTCCTGCTTTATCGGTGTGCCCGTATTTATTTCTTCTTTTACTTGACCTTCTCGAAATTACCAGGTGCTTGCCTTGTTCCAACTACTTTAACTAGAAAGAGAAGATTTAAGCAACACTGCACTTAGGACCTTGCGGTACTGAAATACCTTCCACTTTCACTATATAAATATATATATATTCTTTTTTCCATATAAACACAATATGTCCACAATATCACAAGATGCACACTGATTACCGATAGGCACTAAAGATTCGCTGTGCTGTTTAGTGTTTAGTTTTGGCGGTTATCAGACAAAAACTGATCGTAACTAAATGATGTCGTGATAACAGACGACTGACCAAGCGGAGACGGCGCAGCTGTTCATGAAAATGTTTGCTGCAACCTATGCTCACGGGTAACGGCTCGATTGACCGAATAAATTAATAAATTCAGACTATTGCCGATTTTTTTTCTTCTCTTTTTAAAATATTTGGGGATTACCTACAAAATTGGCATTGTCTAGCAATAGCAGCCAACTTAGCCCGTTGCCATCTCGGTTTGATAGCGGCGCTTTATTCTACACAACACAAACGGTCTTGCCTTGTTTGTCAGATGATGAAGATTTAGGGTCACTGATCGGATGGTTATGACTGTATGCGAAATGAAATTATATCTTGCCCTCCCGTCGATCTCGTTTCCTTTATTCTGCAGGTTTGTTTACATAGATTGCTGCAGGTGAAATGAACCGACTACGATCTAGTGGGTTAAGAGGGTTTCTCTTGGGTTCTTACTTTTCGCCTTAATTAAACAGCCCCCTATGAAGCGCTTTCACAGCCGTTACAGGGTAGGTTCTGTGATGGTCCCACCTTGGAAGCACACTGAAGCTGAGGCAAACTACGGCCTAGGGAAAGAAGTTCATTGGAGATGAGTATACTAGCCCAACGTGGGGACGCTCCACACCCTGAGATCTAAGGGTTTTATGTTCTAACGCATGAGTTGGCCGGGCTGAGCCTGGGAGTCTCATATCGTCAGGTAAAATGTTCAGCAGGGAGAAAAAGGGAGGAGCAGTATGTTACTAATGAATGCTCGGATATTCTCTTAGAGCTCCAGAGAATTTCGGGGGAGTCCTATTGTCATGGGCGGATGTTACTCGCATAAAACACCCCGATTAGTTTGCCATCCATATTTTCAACTTGGTAATTAACATTTCCAAATTTTTTTCTTATGCGAGCCTTGGTAAAGTTATTGGCGAGCTTAGCAGCGAACTTGTCTTTAGCTTTACTCTGTACGAAATTTTTGACAAATACTTTTTGTCCTGGTTCATAAACAATCGGCTGTGCTCGTAAATTACAGGTATGGACATGTCGCTGATATGCTTCCTGTAGGTGGTGCTTTACTCGTTCGTGCAGTAATGGAATCCGATAATCACGTGGTAGGACCTCCAAGCTGCCTTCTGGTAGACAGTTAAGTTGACAAAGAAGGTTATACATTTTTTCATGGAGGATCATGTGATATGCGTATAACAGGAAGTAGGGCGAGAATTTTGTTGATTCGTGTACGGCGTTACGCAAGGCGCAAGCCACATCACTCAGTTGAGCATCCCAGCTGATGTGTTCCCCTTGCACATAGGACCTGATAGCTGCCACGATGGAGCGATTTACTCTTTCTGCCGCATTGGACTGGGGAGCTTATCCCGCAGTTCTGGTGTGCCGTATGCCGAAGCGTTCTATTAAGCGGTGAAATTCGGCCGAGATGAACTGTCGCCCATTGTCGGTATGTATACTCTCGGGGACTCCATAGCAATGAAACACATTGGTCTCTATATAATCGACTAACTGCTTCGCTCTAGCTTGCGAAAAAGCCTTAAGTAGTACAAATTTTGAAAACTGATCAACGATCCTTCCATAAAAGATCTCTGTGTAGGGTTTGGGGCTTTGGTTTGCTTGCAAGTCCCGCACTGTACGATATATTGACGAACATGAGTTCGCATTCGCGGCCAAAAGTAGTATCTTCGCAGCCGATCTAAAGTCTTTCGGATTCCTCCATGGGCTGCCGTCGAGGTCTCGTGTTCTCGCTTGATCAGGGCACGAGTCATTTCCTCCGGTATCCATAGTTTCCAAGCAGGTATATCTGAGAGAGCACTATCATTAATAGGCTCGATGCGGATAAAAATGCGTGGTTATACAACTGTTAGATTTGGGAATTGCCTGGGGTTGTGAAGTATCTTTCTCTTCCAATCCACGTAGGATTGAATGAGAAACTTAGACGATTCTAGATCTAGTTCATAATCTAATTTGCTGAGTTCGGAGATTGTTCCTTCGATAGTATCCGAATAGGTACGTGACAACGCGTCGGGGACAACGTTTTGTGTTCCCTTGACACGTTCAATCCTGAAGTGGAAGGATTGCAGTTTCAAGCTGCAGCGACCTAATCAACCCGTGAGCTCCTTCTGTGACATCAACCATTTGAGGCTTTGGTGGTCGGTAATAACTGTAAACTCGCCTCCCTCAATATAAGCTCGAAACCTTTTTATGCTGAGTACTGCTGCTAAGCATTCTAATTCGGTTATGCTGTAATTCCTCTGCGCTGACCTCAATTTTTGGGACATAAAGGCCACAGGTTGCTCGGCTCCCTCTGTCGTCTTTTGGAACAGACCGCTGCCGACCCCACTTGTACTGGCATCACACCGGATGAAGAATGGTTTTATCGCAGTTAGGGCTAGCCAGCAAGGGAGAAGAAGAAAGGAGCCTTTCCAGCCTTTCTTTAGAAGGTCGGTAATGGGAGCAGTTAGGGTGGAAAAATTTGGAATGAGCAGTTTGTACCATCCCGCCATGCCCAATAATCTTCGAATTTGTCGGGTTGTTTTTTGGAAAATGAAAATCAGTTATAGCCACCACCCTTTCGGGGTCTCGTTTCAGACCTCCCTCGCCAACTACACACCAAGGTATTTAATTTCCTTCAGAACAAACTTCCTTTTCTCCACGTTAATCGCAAGGGCTGCTCTGCGTAAGTGTGTGGCAGCGAGGCTGAGAAGCTCTAAGTGCTCTTCGAATGTTGCAGATGTTACTAGTAAGTCATCCAGATATACAAACACTCAGTCATGCAGCTGGCCAGGAATGACCTTATCCATGAGCCGGCACGTCGTTTGGGGGGCATTGCGTAACCCGAATGGCATAACCTTAAAATGGTACAGGGGCCTACCAGGCACTGTAAAAGCAGTTTTATCCCGTTATGCTTTCCGACAGAGGGATCTGCCAGAAAGCATCCTTTAAATCCAAACTGGATATAAACGTTGTTTCATGAAGCCGACCTAACAGACCATTTATCAAAGGTAGGGGGTAGGCATCCTTCTTGGTGATTTCATTGACCCGTCTTAAATCCAGACATAAGCGCTTTTTTCCCATTTGATTTCTTAGGAGACTACCCGGGTGCTCCAAGAGCTTTGAATTTAGGAAGACAAGCGAATTCTCTCCTAGAATACTTATTGAAGCTCCTCTATCTAAGAGACACATTACCTTCTTGTTACATATTTGTATGAGGAGGTGAGGACGTCTGTCCTCACTATCTCTCAGTATAACAGAGATTACTGATTGGCAAAGCTCCAGTAATTTTTTCCTCGCAAACTACGTCTTTGTTTGCGGGTGGAAGTGGAGACTAAGATCGGGTCAGACTTGGGATACTGAGATATAAGCGTCTTCGACCCTGTTTGAGTCTCAACTGGGACAGAGGTTGGAGGACTTGGTTGGGATATCCTATTTGGTGTGCATTTATTTTGGCCAGGGTCAGTTCAGGCATTTAACGGTGTAGGGGTGGCACCGTATTCGTGGCTGCTTCTTCGGTTTGTGGTCTGGGATGGGATTTGATCATCACCGAACGCGGATCCCCAGCTGAATTCGCGCCCGCATTCTTGCTACCCGCTCGCGTTAGGTAGTTTTGGCAGTTAGGCTTGTGTTCTCCAGGACGACCACAGCCGTAACAGAATAAGCCTAAATGACCCTTCTTACAATCGTGGTACCTGTGTCCAATATCCTTACAATTCCAACAGACATCAAAGGAGGAACCACTCGGTTTTGTCATATTTACTGGTTTCAGTACAGGTACGTTAAAGTCTGTGTCCTCTTCTGTTGAGCTTACAGAATGAAATTCTGAATCCATAGCATCAAGGGAACCTTTTGGACTAGCCGCCCGGTTTGATGTTATTTAACGAGGGTCATGCCCAGTGCGGCTCCAAAGTTTTTCTAGCCGTTGACAAATTATACGCAAATCTTCAGTAGATCTAATCGCTGATGTTAATGATTTGTAGGAGATCGTCCTCAGAGAATGGTCTGCGAAGACGAATATTTAGGCGTTCAATGTCTAACTGAAAATTACTGAAGGAATCCCTTGGACCTTGTTTACGAGTCTCAATGACCCTCCTTGTCTCTCTATCCGTTGTATAGCTACCGAATCTTTCTTGAAGAGCTCTTTTCAAGGTATTCCTAGATAGGTCTGGGTATTTCCGTTTGTATACCCAGAACCAGTGCTCTGCTGTTCCAGAACGGAAATTAGGGAGGATACCCACAAGCCTTTCGATTGGATAGCTGTCATGCTGAGCTAGTGTTTCGATTCGAAACACGAACTCTGTCACATCCAGAACTTCTGAGGTCCCATTGAGAGAAACTTTCCACTTGGGTATTCTTGCTTGCCAATTTGACGTCTTAAGAAAGGATGCATTGGCAGTGTTTTGAGGGGCCTCATTTCTGGGCCTCTGATTGCTGAGATTTGAACCTGAACTCGTTATGCGGTGCAGGTCGTAAGCGCTCGTGATTTCGGAAATACCTTTCTCCAATGTAGGGGCCAAGGTTGAGGGCATGGCAGTATTTGACATAGTGGTCGTAAGCAATGTAGATGGACGGTTCCTCCTTCTGTGGCGGTATATAGTTTGGAGGCGTTATCTTCTTCTCCCATGAATTGGATTTGACGACGTGCTGCGTTTGAAATCGAACCCGCGCTCTGCGTAGTGTCGGATGTTTCTTTGACGGCCAGGCGGGACTGATATAGTGATGTCGGTCGTAGCGTGGTAGCGTGGTGGAACCTTTAACATTGCGAATTTCTCAATGATTTGTGTTAATAGGTCAAACTGACTATTTGCCCCATCTTCGTACGTTGGTGAAGACTTAGCTAAGCGTTTTAAGCGACTGCTGTAGTGCGCTAGGCGGCTGTTGACCCCCTGATATTCGTCGTGATCACAGATATTCTCTGCGCTGTCAAATAATGCCGCTAGTTCTTCGACCTTAGCCTTACAGACGTCTAACTCCCGACTAGGTTGTTTCGAGTCATGCGTTTTTTCGGGCTTATGATCTGGTAATAGCGCATCTAATTCAAAAGCACTTCTCAATTTTTCCAAGAGGTCCGGATCATTGGGATCGTGAGCTTTCACCTTGGCCTCTACTTGTTTCTTCCACTGTCAGGTATATGGGATCCATCACAGTACAAAAGGTATAGGGTTGCTGGTAAATTGTTTGCAAGAAGAATAGAGTGAATGCAAGTAATTGAATTTACTAATTAACTAACGCAAAATAAATTATGAACGTTTCTTCTGGAAATGAGCAGGGAATAGATTCGGCTAGACTTGTGGACGCAATTAAAAGGAAGAAACTCGCTAATTCATACTCGAGCAAAAGAGTACGATAAAGAAAAGCCCAAAGCGTAATAATGAAAATAAGCCCAAGTAAGAGAGCCAAATTGGATAATGATTGTAACAAGTGTTACTAGGTTCTGTAAACGAAGTTGAAATCTTACAAATGTCGGTTGTCGCCAACGCCATCATACCTCGAACACCGCTCACGGTGTTGGGTGGCGGAGGGTCCATCGAGGGAGGATTGGAAGGGAAGTAGAAGGGGGGATAGATAAATTCTGGAGGACGCAAGCTTCCTTTAATTTACTTACACCAGCGAGGTTAACCCAGAATTCTGTCGCAAAGTCTTCGGGAAACAATTATGCTTGTTATTCAACCTGCATTGACTTTGCAGAAGTAATCCCAAGCCATAACCCGCTGAGCGGACATACGGATGTGGGCCTATACAAAATCAAACATTGACGCGAATGTAGCGAGTATATACTGGTAAGTATCTCAACCACCACTCAACATCGATGCGAAAGTATGTATGCATTCCCGTATGTCATACCTCTACAAATTAAATTAAAAGGATGGGAAAAGAAAACGTTTCCATGGCAAACGAAAAGATGATAAGAAAAAAAAATTATCAATATTAAAAAGAAAGGACAGAATAACTCTTGTACCTATAAAATCATGCCATTAAAGCCTTGTTTGGGCCATTTATGTTACCATCCAGTTAGGAGCCAAGTTTGCACTTTACTCAGGCAGCTACTCAACAAAAGGTGCTGGAAAGTCCGCCGGATCTAGCTCAGGGTAGTGGTAGAACTTGTCCAGCGAATTAACACCTCTTACTTTTGTGCTACGCTGTATATAGGAGTAGGGAATTGAATATGGATCTCTGTGGATGTTCCTCACCCCTCACTTGAGTCACAGATGTTCATGGCTTGCTCCGGCCCCAGCCGCCCTTGGTCAATTTGGAGCTACACGATATGGATTGGCCCCTAATTGCCTAATCTTCGTTAGGACATCCCTGAAAATGGGGACATATGGGATTGACGAACAACCGACAGAGAAATTCTTTTAATTAGGATTCATTTATTCTAAAACTAATGCAGCGAATTATAAAATGTCCCACTTCTATTTGCAGCCGGTAATATTACGAAAGAAGACTAATCGATGGTATGAAAAGCAAAAAAAAAAAATTAATAATCCAATATTATACCCGCCACCAGATAAGAAAATACTACTTAAAACAAATTTATGTCTACTAACGTACGCCTAAAAATAGCTCGCATTCTAAGGAATTCGAAAAAGTATATAACGAAAATCAACATATTATATCAGTAGTTCGGTGTGGATTAAAACATTTCAGGAAAAAAACAAAAATTTTTATCGAGCTAATTAGATAATTCCTTTTCAATCTACAAACTAATTAAGATAATCGGCGACACAACACATTATAGGAAGAGTTCAGTTCAAGGTCGGAGATAGCACCTGCGCTCTCAGCTTGCCTTTAATTTACGATTCTAATTCAGAATACCGATTAAGAATGTATTATGTATGTACCGAGGATTCAACAATAGGTAATAACCAATATATTGTAATATATAAAAAAAGGAGCGCCAGTTAATACTCGTGCTAACTAGTCAAACAACTCTCATATCTCGTGGGCCAGCTGTAGCGTAGGAATTTGGATTGTTCAAAACCTAAGGCCGAAGGGAAAAAAAAACAATGAACATCACTAAGCACTCATCTCCAATGGAAGCGTGATTCTCACGTTCTTCTTAACACGTGTGTCCAAGCCGCCACTATGGTATATCTATCCCTTCAGGAAGATAGTACTCCACGGAAGGATCCACCAGTGCCGCTTTCTCGGTTTGATAGCGGCGCTTTATTCTACACAACACAAAAGGTCTTGCCTTGTTTGTCAGATGATGATGATTTAGGGTCATTGATCGGATGGTTATGACTGTATCCGAAATGAAATTATTTCTTGCCCTCCCGTCGATCTCGTTTCCTTTCTTCTGCAGGTTTGTTTACATAGATTGCTGGAGGTGAAATGAACCGACTACGATCTAGTGGGTTATGAGGGTTTCTCTTGGGTTCTTACTTTTCGCCTTAACTAAACAGCCCCCTATGAAGCCCTTTCACGGCCGTTACAATGGCATTACATCTGCACCTCAACCCATAAATGCCGGTGTGCCTCAAGGCTCTGTTATCTTTCCAACTCTCGTTTTCATTTTCATTAATCATCTGCTTTCCCTTATTTTCAATCCCATCCATAGTTTCGCAGATGACAGTCCTCTTGATTTCGCTTACTCCTTTGATACTCTAGCGGACTCCAGGGGGAATTCCGCATGTGTTAAACGATATCGCATGATTAGATTATTGAACAACGATCCTAATAATATCCTCGCTTGGGGTAAAGCGAGTCGCATCGAATTCAATGCATCTAAGACCCAAAGCTGTCTCATGTCATAAAAGCAAGATCATAACTTAACCACACCCGTTCCTTTTGATGGAGAATTAACTACTGATTCGCCGTCACTAAGCATTCTTGGCATTAATATTTCCAGTAACTTAAACTGGACAGATCACATCTTCTCTGTTGCCAAAAAAGTATAGAAATGTCTTGAATTCCTGAAAAGGTGTAAGAAATATTTTAGCCCATCAAATCTAACGTTCCTCTACAAGTCCTACATTCTAGAATGGAATACAACTCTCATAAATCATAAATTGGCTGGGGCTAGTCGTACATCCTTAGCTTCATTGGATATTGTCCAAAAGAGACTCTGCAAGCTTATTGGCGATTTAGCAATAACTTGACTTATCGACTCAATCGAGCACCGCCGCAATGTTGGATGCCTTTCGCTCCTTTATCGCTAAATGCATGGTCAATGTTCTGATGGAATATCTAGTCTAATCCCTTGTAGAATTATTCCTGCACGAAATACTCGCGCTGCAAATCGCGCGCATCCTTTAACCCTTCATATTACTTTCGGCCGTACAGTAAAATTCTTTGATGCTTTTTAATCCCGAACAGTGCGAATGTGGAACAGCTTACCATCTTGTTTTTCCTCCAGTATACAGTCTGCCGAAGTTTAAAGGCGGCATACATCTTAAGTTCCGCCACTCTACTCATATTCCCTAATCCTTTCCCTATCTCCTTCCTGCCATGCTGTGCTTTGAATCATAGGGGTATCCCCTGAGCTTGGCTTAATAATATAAAAAAATTTAAAAAACGCTTAGTGACCTGTGGGTAATTGAGAGATAGACAAAATATCTTGGGCTTCTTAAGGCTAGGAGCAAATATTAGAAAATTTTATAAAATGAGTTCTGCATCATATTGTAAATTTCATTTCATATAAAAGAGCGTTACTGATTGAGTTTCAATTTTGGGATATTTACTGTTTTGACAGCTTTGACAGATCAAAAATAGTTAGCATGTTTACTTACACAGCTAAAGGAAGACATTTATATAAAAAATGGAAATAACATGCGAACATTATCGATACATTAATATTTATAATTTTAAATAATGGATTGACTCAACAACAGTGCTCAAAAAAATAAACGGATTTTTTACAATGAAATATCATTCCTGGGCTCTGTAGAACGATAGTTCAATGTATTCAAACGTGGACGTAGTTCGCGGAAAAACAAACGAGCCACGATAATAATATCTTGCCACTATTGACATCGCAACGATAACGCGTCTTCCAGAGCATATCCATTACCCGAAAAAAGACGATCATGCATCTGACCGTCAGGAAGATTTGTGTCGGCGGATATCTCTTAATTTGACTGAGACCCAAAAGAAAGCGTGATTTGTGCAAAGATAAATGATCAAGAAATTAAATTTTGATCGGGCAAGAGGATTGTACGATAATATGTTCAGGTGACGAAACTTACGTCGAATGCTCTGCAACGAGCTCTGCACCGGAACAGAAGACCTTTACTTGTTGTTGTTTTTGTAATACAAGAATTCGATATTAGATTTAATGCAATGACCGTTTAAGTAAGTGACAAAAATCGGAGGATCTTGCCAGAACACAATAGCTATCTGGACTGCTGAACTTTATATTTAAGGGATTATGTTTTTTATACCGCGCCAAATAAACTTAATTTGCCGCCTTGATGATCACTGCAATAGGTAGACATACCTTGCAAGTAAGTAAATTGGAAGTCCAGGTTCAAATACCTGTACTTGTAGCAAGTGTGCAACGGTAGAAAACCTATGCACAGCGCTTGAAATTATAAATGCCGTAGCAGATTCACTTGAGTATAATTAAAAGTCGTTCTTAACTTGTAGAACAATACTAATAATTTTATTGATATTTCTTCCGTTTATATATCCAAAATCGTTCATTCAATGTTATTGCCTTTAGAAAAAACAAAATTGATTCGCTTGCATTCGCTTGCATAAAATTCTTTTTCGTGCAATGACTTACGTTAACATTAAAGCAACTTGAGTGTAATATAGCTTACGCTCGCATTAAATTTACAATAAAATTTGACCTATATTATTTGCTATGAATAAAAAATTTAAATTGCATTGCGAAATAATTTGGATATGGAATTTTGTTTATGTAGAGCTTGTTAGGGTTCAATGAAGTTGTATTAAGAAATAACAAACAAAATTCCATAACCAATGTAAAGTTCATTAGAGTTCAACAGATTATTTAATGTATTGTCAGATTGGAAAGACAGGTGCACCATAAGTATCGTTAATTAAAAATTTAGCGTTCCGGATGTTGCAAAGTAGTCCGTCGCGTCCACTGCGAATGTGCTGGGTGAAATAAAAAATACCATGTTCAACTTTGACAAAATCATAAATTTTGTTTAATAAAATTGAAATCGATCGATGTCGGAGGAAAAGCGACCATCCCACCGTAAGTGGGGAAATTTTGCGTAGAAACATGACAAAGAAATAAAAAAAAATTGTTCGTATTGAAATGAACTGCAACTATATACAACTAGATTCAATGAACGCATCAGCATTTTTCGCTAATTTTAAACTATTTTGGATCGTCATAAAACATATTACTCAATCTTGAAATTTTGCAATCGCACATTCGATAATCAATTGACAATCTGTTTTCTTGTGCTCAGAACCTACTAGTCCTATTTTTCTATCAAGATGCTTGAATTTTGCAAGGGTAAATACATTACCGTGCTTTCTAATCAACCACACTGCTTCCATAAACTGAAACCACTTATTAAAAGCACTTAAAAATAGTTGGATGACACCTAATTCCGATATGACAATGACTAAATATGATATTCCGGGAATAGTCCGGGAACTGTGTCTGTTATCTGCAGTCGATGAAAATTCTAAGGCGCCAATCGCAACTCCAGCTTACGGAAAATTAGAAAAAAACAAATAAGTCGACTGCATCTTCAATGTCAAACTCTGAAGTAGAGGAAAATTGCAATAACGTTGTGTGTGAACATGCAACCTATGTTGGAGACGACAGCAGTTTTGACGTGCCGTGACCATTGAATGGATATCTAATAAGGAAACGGCATATAGCGTGAAAGCCTAAGCCACTCGGCGAAATGCATTAGCGTGCTGTGTTTGTATTCGTTTCGTAATGGCAGTAATTAAATGTAAAATAAACAAATCTTCAGTGCCCCCTTTTTTAGGTAGAAGGAATATAAGGCTGCCATTGAAAGAAGAAACCTTCTGACATTTCTCAAAATAACAAATCGGACATGATTTAAACTTTTGTATATTTTTTTGCTCGAATAAAATAGAAAGATATATTTTCTAATGTATATTCACTTGCCTAAAATACGATTTTCCGCCGATATTCCGGCAAATGTTACTGCCACATTGCACCGCATAATACATTTCGTTAAACTGATATTTTAACAAATTTAATTTCAAGAGACACTGCACTCAATTAAACTATATCCGTCTAGTTACCGAAACAACACAATTTCGAATATGTAATATTCATTAATATCATTCAAATACACAAAACTTTCCTAAAGTCTGGGAACTCTCAAATATTGACTTCATGCAACATCAAAATAAGTCCAATTATATTCAATATCCAACTGTCATTGAATAGCTAAATCACGTAGACTTCCTTATTACGTGACTATTTCACTTTTTCCGTCCACACAAAGCTACTTGGATCAAAATTTCCATGTGTAAATCTTGTAGCCAAAGACGTAGTCCTAATAAGGTTATCATCTACTTCTCTCCATGTCTACTTTGTCATTGGTCTCCCCTAATGCTAACGAAATTTAAGTATTATGCACTACAGAAATTAGCAAACATTTTATTCCTCATAATGTAATATAACATAGAAAAATTGTATCTTCTTAAAATAAATGCAAAGTCAACAATAAAAGCCCCTCACAGTTGTTCAAGTAAACAATCTACCAGAAAGTAATCCTCTTCCAATAAGTCAAGCAATTCCATCTTGGAATTAAATTTCAAGAAATTTTCCAATATATCTGTAGGGATAACGAACGGACCCTCACAATCTGTCTATCTATCCACCTGTCAATTAGATACTTACTATGACACCTTTAATATAGAAACTGAGGTGGCAAGAGCATGGGTGGGCCTGGAATTATTTTCTACACTTAATTCTCATGGGGGACCGAACATGAAAATTGTGTATAGCTTAACAAATCCAAAGGTATACAAGAACAGGCTTTTCTTAATAAATTTCGAAATTGAGCTTGAGCACAGTTGACATTATTGGAGTGATGCTATTAAAGATGTACCATTTGTTGCCGGCCTACATGAAGGAGATATTTATTAAATGTTGAGGTGGTCCATTTAAGATGGACCTGGAGAGGATTAATGGGAATAATTTACTTGTTGGTAATATACTTCAGATGTTGTTATTTGTTGTTGCTACAACAACCAATCTGATGTTCCATATGTAAAATAGAGTATTATTGCCGATGCTTAAAACACTGACAAAATAGTTAACAATAGTAGGGGCATGAGCATAGTGGCAGATACTTTCACTGATGTTAAGTACGTGGGAAGTCAGTCACGTTGGCAAACAGTTCCTTCCGAATTCACATAAATAGAGATAAGGAAAACATATCTGTATTTTACTGTATACCCAAAGATAGTGGCAAGGGTGCACAACCAATCCAACCAGTTAATTCAGTAGATACCCACAATTTCCAGGTGCTTTTTAATCGGCTCCGACTAGTCACACCCCTCCCTTCCAAAAACCGACCAGGAAAAACAAAACGTGCGTGTGTGTGTGTTTGAGAGTTGAAATTTAGCACATGGGCTTTAAAAAATAAAATAAAATTGAGTACGGAAATGGGATAAATCGGGAAACTTCTTCGTGGGGTTGCCATACAAAAATTTCGATTTGCACTACATACTTGGACAAAACGACTCAACGTAGCAAGCTGAAATTTAGTGCACAGTATTTTCATAAAAATAGTAAGTATAATTTCAAAAATGGACTAAATCGAGCAACCACTTCCTTGTGTTGCCATATAAAAATTTAGGGTTTTTAGGTATACGATCAGTTTTAATGTACTGAAAACTTTTTCAGAATATGAAATCCTATAAAATTGGTTATAATCATTTCTCCTCTCCGACAAACCGTTCTAGAAATTTATGCGAAAAACCTCTTCAAAAGTCAAACTTTCATAGATGGGTGACCATACGAAATTACATACGAGTGTTCATCTAGGGTATCATAAGAATTCTAGCTTTTTTGTTTGTTATATTTTTCATTTGTTTTTTCAAGTCACGCAATTTTGCTATTTGAGACCTATTGATGACCCAAGACCAAGGATTGAAACTTGCCACTCAAAATCAGATGGGTTGTGTGATGAAATAACTAATAAAGCTACTTTTCTCCCTTTTGCTGTTGTGCAGGAAGTACCCTTCCTGACCTAAGCGAGAGAGTACAGTTAGATTACATTTCAATTGGTAAAGTTGCGCAAGATCTCCTGTTATACCCAAACAAGCATCTCTTTGTATTTTGGTAAGGCCTTTCAGGTGAATATCTTTTGAAAGCCGTAAGCCACATCAAGATCCAATATGGGCGGATAGGTTTTATAGTAGAGATGTACTTATATCCACCTACTACACGAATCTCATGAACTCACATTCTATTTTTTGGCAATTTTTTTTTTAAGCATAGAAATGGTAGAAAGCCTTTTTGATGTGTTGACCTATGTCTGTGTTTGGATAAGTTTACAGTTTAATATATATAACCCCCAAATCTTTTGTTTCTGTTTTGATTTCCAGGGTGGGATTTGCTAGCTTGAAGAGTTTGGAAGGAAATAAGACTACAGTGAAAAAAAAAGTTTGGTTTCTTTACGCCAATGAATTTGTTTCATCAACAAATAATATCAGTTGATTTTCAGGTTACGAATCATGTTCGTTAAGAAATCTTATTGGCATTAGTTGATTTAGCTAATCTTGTTTTGTCATAACATTTGTGAATTCAACTAATTGTTTAGTTAGTTTTGAAAATCTTTCGGAATTTCGTACCCGAGCATCTTTTATTTTTTCAACTTATCATTTTGTTGAATTAACTAATTTTTATATAATAAATTTCAAAAAAATAGAAATATCAGCTAAAACAGTCGTTGTTTAATCGAGTTTTTAGAAGCACTTATTAGATCAATCGACCAATTAATATTGCTCTTTCAACAAACTCAATTCTCCAATTAACTAATTGATTGGTTGATTTTGCATACCTCATTATTCCAAATATCTGAAACCTTAGTTTGAAGACATTAGTAATCAACTAATCGAATTTGATAAAATATGTAATGAAATGGGAAAGTTCAACTAATTTTTTAGTTGATCATCATAATAATAAAATGCTATGAATTAACAAAGAGGACAAAAAGCGTTCTGTATGTGCAGAAACTCTATGTGTACTCATTAGTACGACTGATAGTTTCTGCTTACTGTAGACGCTGAAGAAAACATTAAGCAAACCCCCTACATACTCTCAGTATAAGTTCTAAGTGTGCATTATAAGAGGCGAAAATTCCTTATTTGTTGATTCATCGAATGTATAAGTCGAAATTACGAATTGGGTTTTAACATGTGCAAACGAAATTCAAATTGAAAAAAGATGTGTCAAAGCAAAGGTACATATTTTTCGATTCAACAAATGAAGCGACAGTAAAAAAGGTTATAATTCATTTTGCAGGTAGTTTCTCAGTACAATAACAAATTGGCCCTAAACGTTTTCCCACAACACTTAAAATACTTTAAATTTTGTATGACGACACCACGGGTTTCAAGATTTCTTCCATTTATGAAATTATTTTTATCATTTTTTCGAAAATGCCATAGACGAACACACGGACAGACATGCAAAAATCAAAATAACAATTATGCGTGGGTGTCCAATCCATTTTTCCTTTATCAGTAATATGCGTTACCAGCGAAATGATAAACTCCGTCATATGAGATTTCATCTAAGGTATTAAAAATAAATATTAATGATGCAGTGATATAAAATTTAAAGTTGTGCGAAAATTATATTATTCATGTCAGTTAAATTAATTCGTTAATTTTGAAAATCGTGAGGTTGCATCATATTAAAAAATCTATCAATTTATTTGCTGAATTTATTAATGGCATAAATTCGCTAGTATAAACAATCATATTCTTAAAAATAAACAAACAATTTCATTGTTTCTGCGAAAAAATTTATAATTTTATATGTTGATTTTACTAATATGTCTTCTGAAATATGATTAGTTAATTTATCATCAAATAATTGTTAACTGAACTAATTCAATTCGAAGCAACAACTTAAGTACTTTTCGAAACAACTCAGGGCAAATCAACTAATTCCAATTAGAAATTGCAACTAATTAGCACTTACAATTTTATTAATCACTTAATTGTTTTTCCAAATCAATTTACAGGAATTACTAATGTTCAATCAATCGTGATTTGTCGTTTTAACTAATAATTTTTTTCAGTGTAGTTGGGTCTTGTATGAATATTACTTATTAGCTCATTAATCGTGGACAGGAACTATACCGAAACAAAAATACTTAAGTTATTATCATATTGTAGCGCGGCGAATTTCCAATTACAGGCCCCGGGCAACCCGCACGGATAATCTGGCTCTCCCGTGAAAGGTCACCGACCCCGAAAAAAATAATGAAAACGGTCATCGGCCGAAGAGTGAGTCGATAGTGAATTTGCTGAGTGTCTACAGGAAAAGTGACTATTTCGGATAATCAACGTGAATTGTCTATCTTTTTAATTTAATTAAATGAATTGTTATCTTTTTAATTGAGCTAAAGTGTATCTAAAAACCTGAAATAAAAATAAAGAAAAACTATAAAAGCGCAATAAGAAAACTTTACCTCATCCGCGAACGTGGTGCTTTCAAATTGCCTTTGTGAACAGAAGTGCTATAAACAGACTCGACTGCCACTGGTGTAACGTCGCAAGAGCCAGGCGTAGATCAAGTAAAGGACAACTGTGCCCCACTGAAGTGCCAGGAGGTGTTCCTGGGAGCCCCCTGCGAACAGCCCAACGTATGAGTTTCCAGGTTACCCAGCGAGGGACCCCCGAGCCCAACCCCCCTTTCAGAACAAGGGAAGTCACAGCTAAGTAATTTACTACATTAACATTGTTTTTTTAAAAGCCGATAAATCTAAAATAAAGCAAATAAATTAAATGTGAATAAAAAAAAAAACACAAAAACATAAAACCAAGGGAAGCACTCCCCTACGAATTTACGCTTTATCTGGAGAGCTTTGCGCCAAAGCTTTCAATGAAAGACACTACGATCTAACCAACTAAGTATTCCTCACATTTTGAATTCTTCCCTATTTGCTTCATAGACTCATCGATCAACCGTTTCTTTTCCCGATGCCGCGAAATTTCTATATTTCCGAACATTAGAAAATTATCGATGCAGCACTGATAAACACGCGTGTTGACTCTTGTCAGATTTACGAATCTTAACATGTAACAGCTGGCCCTTAGTGGTACGAATACGGGTTTCGAAATTCGCCGAGAAGCTTGCGTTGGAACTTGTAGAGCTACTCACAGTGCTACAAGGCGATATTATTTCTAACTAATTACAAAGCTCTCCTCTGTTTATCAAAAACTTTTGTGATTTAGCCAATACACCGCCCAGACACTTGAGTAACTTTAGGACGGTAAAAGCTCCAGTCCCAAAGCTTCGTGTGGAATCCGATTGCTCCATCACCTTCGCTCCGCCGGGGCGATCAGTAATTGAAAATAAACCTTTTCAATTATTTTTTACCACATAAAAACTTACAATATGTTAGCGCATTGAATGAATTTCTTTGTATAGAGGGATGAAAGTACCTTTGACCACTAATAAACCGAGTCGATAATAGCGTTCACCGTCATATTCAAACCCGTATTTCCAACAACAGTTACAACTACGCTTTTAAAATCTTGCCTTTCATGTTGAAAACTCCAAAAAACTCATGCAAAATTCATTCAAATTCACGAAAGAGAAACGATATAATACTGATAGGTCTGAAATCCCAATGCCTTTATAAGTTATCAGCAACTTACGAATTATAATTCTTCGTGTCTACTGAAGTATGAGAGGCATGATCTCACCAATACTTTACAAGTTATGTAGTGCAAAGAAATGTATATCACTTGTGGTATGATGTTGCATATGGAGTCTAAGCTTGGAGTAATTACTGCTGGAATTGTCTGGAAAATAGTATCCATAAGATGTTTTAGACCAAATATGATTTTCTTTCCAACTAACTTATGATTGGAACATTCTCAGATAATTCGTATAACTTTACTTCAAGTACGACAGTTTTGATATTTAAATATATATATAAATGAAAATTCCTATGAATTTCTTTTGATTTCTCCTTACTGTCAGATCTAGTATTTCTCGAAGAAATTGGACCACTGAATCACCAAATCTACCATGGCAGAACTCCCCATCCATTAGCCACAGTTTCATTCTGCTGTGCTTAATTTAAAGTCAAAATATATAGATGACGTACAGAATTTATTAAACTGCTTTCAACAGTTAGCGCAGGTATACTCCCCTTCAAATCATTTTACTTGGCTTAATGAAGACAATTTAAAAAAAAAAATTCTGGATAATTTTTTTCCATATCTCCTAAGGAAGGTTTTTCTTCAGGAAATATATTGTTACGCGCTACAAAGTGACACAAGCGACATGTGTTGGATATAGAAACACCTTTAGGTTAGTGACATCCTAGTAAACTTTGGGTTCAGAGAACGGAATATTCAGGAAGGTTCTAGGATAATTAATTGAGTATAAATACGGCGCTTCTCACATCCAGGAGAGGCAGACTTATTTCAGACAGTGAAATGAACGAAGTAAACTATTGCGATAATTAGAAGTACAATACTAGCGATAACTATAATGAGTTGATTTGATAATTGTTTGTAAATGTTACAAAAGTAAATACTGAAGTTAAATAAAATAAAGAACTTGTTAATGATATCTGAAATATTATGTTTTAAATAACGAACTAAGGCCACGCTCGTAACAATTGGTGTCAGAAGTAAAATAAAATCTCGAAATAAAGTGGTGGCATTTGACTTTGAAATTCAAAGAGTGATTAATTTTGTGAAATCGTGTGTAAAAATTCCGACAGATAATTTTATATTAAACTGTGAGTGAATTACAAAAGACGCAAGAATGGGACGCAAACTAGAAGAGCTTCGCATACAGGAATTGAAAGTGGAGTTGGGGGAGCGGTCATTGCAAACGACAGGACTAAGGAATGTTATAGTCGAGCGACTTAGACAAGCCCTGATATAGGAAAAAAAGAATCCTGAGACATTTGTTTTTGAAGAAGAAGCTGAAGCTGAAGAAGAGTCTGCGATGAACATAGAACAGTTTTTGGGTACATTAATGACCGAAATGGAGCTTTCAGCCCTGCAATGAAGAATGCTCTTGAGGAACAAAAGCAATCTTTCTTGGAGGAACAAAAGAATGCTAATGAGGAACAAAAGAATTCTCTGCAAGCACGTTTAGAAGAGCAACAAAATTCTCTGGAATCCCGTTTAGATGAGCAGAAGAATTCCCTAGAAGCCCGTTCGGACGATCAAAACAATGCCCTTGAGAAACAAAAGAATGCTTTTGAGAAACAAAAGAATTCTCCAGAAGCGCGTCGGGATGAACAAAAGAGTTCTTTGCTGAATTGTCTAGAAACCTGTTTGGAGGAACAGAGAATTTTCTTAAAAATTCATTAGTCGAGCAAAATGTAAAGATTGAAGGAATCCTGCAGGAAGTGCTGGAAGTTCAACAACAAGTGTAGGAACTGCAACAATAAATGTCGGAAGTACTACAAAATGTTACGGAGAAACTTGACAACTTTAAAGCAGATTTGGAGAGAATCAAGCATAGACAACCTAGAAATGAAGGAACTGAAACATTCGGTGCAGGCAGAATGAAACTCCAATATTTGATGGACAAAAATCGAGGCATATTTTCAAGAGACAATTTGAGGCAGCCTCCGAAGTAAAAGGATGGAATGATGCAGACAAAGCTACAGCTCTGGTTTTAGCACTTCCAGGTCCCGCGTCAGAGCTATTACAAACTATATCGATTGACAGGCAACGTGATTACACTTCATTAGTACAGGCGATAGAATTACGTTATGGAGATGAACACATGCAGCAAGTATATCGCTTGCAGTTACGCAACAGGATTCAGAAGCATGACGAATCACTACAACAACTGCAGGCTGATGTGGAAAGATTAGCTTATCTTTCATACTCTAGCGTCAATGCAGAATTCCTTATTGAAGTGGCAACAGAAGAATTTGTGAACGCTATTGCAGATCAAAATTTACAACAAGCACTAAGGCTAGCAGGAATCAAGTCAAGGAAAGAAGCGCTAGCCTATGCATTAGCATACGAATCTGCTAGACGAGCTTCTCGGAGTGCAGTACGAGTGAGAGAAAGTTCGGTGGAGGAATGTACCTGCAATAGAATGCAGTCATTAGAGAGCATTCCGTCACGTGGTATTCTTCGATGCTGGAATTGTAATAGACCTGGACGTCTCCAAAGGGACTGCAGAAAACGCCGACGAATGGAATCACAAGAAGAAGAGAGCAGAAAAATATGCACAAGATGTGGATCCAGGCAGCAGGATATTCGTGGAGAGACTTGAAATGAAACAGCGACTAGTCGCATCAGTTCTCCTGTTGAACAGTCGAAAAACATGTAAAAACCAACTTTAAGGGGCAGAAGTTGGTTGGTAGCCCAGTTGCAGAGAAATAATAGCAGTCTCGTTGTATATGGAAGTGTTGGGAAAAATGGCTGCGCAATCATTATCGACACTGGGGCTTCGAGATCAATTATTGGAGCAGATTTAGTCAAAAACAAGTGACTTCACAACACTACCAAATATTTACTAAGAACAGCAACTGGAGCAGCAGCACAAGTTTTTGGAGAAATTAATTTTGATGTTCAACTAGGGGAACTACTATTTCCTCACACTTTCCTGGTGTCAGATATCATGGATGAATGCATTCTTGGAGTATATTTCGTGACCACATATAGAATAAATTTAGAAGTCGGCGAACGGATCCTCAAATATGGCAACATAGAAATTCCTATGAGACTAGGAGTAGGAGCAGATTATCCTTCGAAAATAAGGACGATGGTCTGTGAAACTATTACTCAATCTGCATGCTGCGAGACGCTAGTATGGACAAAGCCTACTGATACAAAAGTAACATCGAACATTATCGGTGGTAAGACATTAGTGAAAGCAAAAGGCGCAACATTACTTCCGGTCAGAGTGCTCAACACATCCGAAAATGAGGTACAACTAAAAGAAGGTGCTATAATTGGAAATTGTGAATCTGTTTATTAGATTGTTAATTTGGAAAATGGTAGTAATATCAACGAGACAAAACCTATATCAGCTTCTACCCAACAGGTTCAGAAGCTTCTTTTATCTAGTGCCTTAAGTGAAAAGCAATACAACGATGCCAAAGAGGTGATTGAGGAATTTTCGGAATTATTTGCAATGAATAATGATGATATCGGTAAAACAAACCTTGTCCAGCATCGCATCTATACAGGAGACTCTAGGCCAATTCGGCAGACACCACGAAAACTACCATTAGCCAAACAACCACAAGTTACAGATATTATAAACTCCATGAAAGAACAAGGCATAATAGAGTAATCTAACAGCCCTTGGACATCGCCAATTGTTTTGGTCAGGAAAAAGGATGGCAGCGCCAGATTCTGCGTTGACTACCGCCAACTAAATAACGTAACCAGAAAGGATAGCTGCCCATTACCAAGGATTGATGATACATTGGACACCCTCTCCGAAGCGCAATGGTTTTCCACACTGGACTTGAAGAGTGGTTACTGGCAAGTTGAAATATATCCCGAGGAGCGAGAGAAAACTGCCTTCTCAGTTGGAAGTGGCTTATGGCAATTCAAAGTTATGCCATTTGGATTATGTAATGCTCCAGTCACATTCGAACGACTCATGGAATGTGTTTTACGTGGATTAACCTGGAAAACATGTCTTGTCTATTTAGATGACATAATAGTAATCGGAAGGACATACGAATAAATGCGTTCTATTTAAAAGTGAAGTAAGATATTTGGGGCACATAGTTGCATCACAGTGCGTAAGAGCTGATCCAGAGAAGATAACAGCTCTCAAAAACTGGGCAATTCCAAAGGACAAACATCAATTATGGAGTTTTCTTGGTCTGCTGCCTACTACAGGCGATTCGTAAAAGGTTTTGCAGATATAGCAAGGAGCCTACATCAACTTGCAGAAAAAGGAAAGCCGTTCATATGGTCAGATAAATGTAACGGGAGTTTTGAAAATTTGAAGCAGCATCTCTGTGAAAGTCCAGTACTTCACTAACGAATGTTGGGAAAAACTTTTATATTGGAGAGGGATGCCAGCAATGTAGGTATCGGGGCAGTGCTTTCACAGGAGAAGGATGGTCAAGAGGTGCCAGTAACGTAT
The DNA here is from genome assembly GCA_963930735.1 of Dioctria linearis. NCBI lineage: Eukaryota > Metazoa > Arthropoda > Insecta > Diptera > Asilidae > Dioctria > Dioctria linearis. The sequence goes on from OZ005740.1 coordinate 57,644,506, forward strand.
GATAGCAAATTACTTTCAAAATCACAGAAATTATTGTGCTACAAGAAAAGAGCTACTTGCTATTGTAAATTCAACAAAACTTTTCCATAAATATCTCTACGGGCAGAATTTTATCCTCCACACAGACCATGCAGCGCTTAAATGGCTTTTGCAGTTTAAGAACTCTGAAGGGCAATTGGCGAGATGGATAGAGCGACTCCAAGCTTATGACTTTGAAATCCAACACCGAAGTGGGCGTATCCATGGAAATGCAGACGCCCTTTGACGACATCCATGCAAACTTGAACGCAAACATTGCGTTCGGGTGGAAGAAAAGGAAACAAAGGCAACTATACAGCTGATAACGGTGGAACCATCGAAAGACCGCAATGGAAAGAAATCTCGGAGAGGAGTGAGAAACTGAAGAGCAACTGGGCTCAGTGGAATTCTCTTCACGTTGAGTGTGGTATATTAAAACGCAAGTGGGAAGCAACTAACTGTGAGTCATTCCGAATGCAGAGAGTCGTGCCATCATCCAAGGCCAAAGATGGTTTAGAAGAAATGCACAGTGGATCATCTGGAGGACATTTGGGGATGAATAAAACAATTTTCAAAATACGAGAACGGTTTTATTGGTTCCGTATGCGAGAGGATGTGGAGGAGTGGTGCCGCAGATGCACTATCTGTGCTTCTTGCAAAGGACCGCCACACAGAAGCAGAGGAGAAATGCATAAGAATAATGTAGGAGCCCCATTTGAAAGGATAGATATAGACATCGCTGGACCTTTTCCAAAAACAGATAGCGGTAACCGTTACATATTAGTTGCTATTGATTATTTCAGTAAATGGCCTGAAGCTCATGCAATCCCTAATCAAGGGACAAAACACAGTTGCGGAACAAGTACTAGTACATTGGGTCAGTAGATTTGGTGCACCTCAGGAACTTCATGCGGACCAAGGACGGAACTTCGAATAACGGACTTTCCAGAAGATGTGTAAAATGCTGGGGATAAGAAAAACCGGAACAACTCCTCTGCATCCACAATCTGATGGCATGGCAGAGCTCTTCAACAGAACATTGGTCGAGCATCTAAAGAAAGTGGTCGACTGGCATCAACGTGATTGGGACCGACATATTCCTGTGTTCCTAATGGCTTATGGATAAGCTGTTCACAACACGACAGTACAAACTCCAACTAAGATCGTATTCGGAAGGGAGATGCGTTTACCAAGCGACCTTAAGTTTGGTACACCCAGAGGTGAGCAAAAGTTACCAGACGACTATGTATCGGAGCTTAGACAAAGATTAGCTGACGTGCACGAGGAAACGAGAGCAAAATTAGCAATAAATACCGATCGGATGAAGACCGGCTATGACTTACTTCAGCAGGATTTAATGAAGATGACCTTGTTTGTCTGTACAACCGACGAAAGGGACGTTCTCCAAAATTACAACAACAGTGGGAAGGACCTTAATCAGTGGTAACTAGAATTAATGACGTAGTATACCGGATTCAGCGTGGTATAAGAGGTAAACGGAAAATCGTTCACCTGGATCGTTTATGCAAATATTACGAGCATCAAGACCGTGGACCATCTATTGTTCGGGACGAACAATTTTAAGAAGGGGGCAGTGTTACGCTCTACAAAGTGGCACAGGCGACATCTGTTGGAAATAGAAACACCTTTAGGTTAGTGACATCCTAGTAAACTTTGGGTTCGGAGATCAGAATATTCAGGAAGGTTCTAGGATAATTCGTTGAGTATAAATACGGCGCTACTCACATCCAGGAGGCAGTCTTATTTCAGACAGTGAAATGAACGAAATAACCTATTGCGATAATTAGAAGTACAATACTAGCGATAACTATAAAGAGTTGATTTGATAATTGTTTGTAAATGTTATAAAAGTAAATAGTGAAACTAAATAAAAGAAAGAACTTGTTAATGATATATGAAGTATTGTGTTTTAAATAACGAACTAAGGCCACGCTCGTACTACTACTACTCTTTACAAAATTTGTCGTTTTCATTCTCTATTATTAGGGATTGACCGTCTGTAAGTTTCTTTGCAAACTAACCAGGACAAATGCCATTTGCTATAAACTGAAGGACTTGACTAAAAAAATTTGCTCATTCTTACTATACGCTCCACTTGAGGGCATCACCAGATAAATATACCGATATTAAACATGTTCTATTTGGGTCTATGTAGATATTTTCGTTTCTTTGGTCCATAAGTGAAGAGATTAAATTGAGCGATCAACAATTGTATTGAAGTGGAAAACTGTACCATGTGTAGTTCATTTTTTTATAACATTAGCAAATTCTTCCATCAAAACGGTTCTTTTATCGCAATGTACCTAATTTTGATGAAAAGCATAAATTAACATTCCCAAAGTGATTAATGGGAGTATCCAACAAGGTAATATTTTCCTGTCACTGTTCAATTCCATTGAGTCTAGACCCCTTCGAAACTCTCAAAGAGTAGAAATAAATTGCTCGTTGAGCTGTGTAATTAAATTAAGCGATTTATCATAACCTTTTTATGGATTCCTGAAGTTGGGTTGAAAACTTCACAAGATTTATGGATGTGGCTGCGACTCAATACTTAGGCAAAAGGGTATAAAGAGATGCACGTAATTTTTGAATTATTATGTCTCACAATTTATTAAATAAACCAAGCCAGCCATAGTCAAGTGCTATACTTGTTAAATCTGTCTGACCATGATAATATAATACTCCGATTCAGTTTACTATATCCGTGCGGGATTGGTCTAATCCATAAAGCTATGATCATACATACATGCACTGTGGGCTCTTGATGCCAGTTTTATGATTTATATTATTTTCAGACTTTACGAAGTCCACATTTAGGCCACAATTATAGTGGTCAGCCTCGTATACTAGTCAAGACTTAAGATGACTGAAAATTTGTACGATAAATAATATTTCAGGCCTTCCTACTTTTTCCCTCCTCAACTCTATTTCGAGGTTATGGCACTATAAAGCTAAAATTTCGGAATTTTCACAGGTTTTCCTTTTTCATTACGGTTTTCTCAAGAAACTCGGGGTATCGACATTAGTTTTTCGTAAAAAGATACAAATCTTTTTGATTTGTACAAGGAAATCAAAACAAATGTACTTATACAACAATGAGTAACTAGTAAGTATAATAAAATGAAATAATTAATTACGGTTATTCAGTTGGTCTGGATTGCATTTTATCGAATATAGTAAATATATACATATTCTATTGGCATCCACAAAAAGAAGCTTTGAATAGGAAATTTCACTGTGATAGTAACGAATTATGTGCTCTATTCACGGAGAGGTCATAAAGATAACGACAAGATTTAAACTTAGTAACTTTAATTAAACCAATCACTTTTCTTCTTGGGTAATCACGCTTTCCAAAAATATCATATGATACAATCATAAAGAGCAAATTAATTGACACGCACCGAGAACGAATTGATTTTCAGAATTTATAACTTTAATCACTGATATTTCTTTTCCCGATAAATCCTCTCCCAGACCCATTTTTTTAAATTTTCCTTTCAAAACCTTCAGAAATATTTTGTGTTTTTCCAATTTCCCTTTTTGAGAAAGCATTCAATTGAATTACGACTTATATCCCTGAAATTTTGCGGGGTGCTAATTCGTTATTTCCAAATATTGCTTCAGCTATGGTTCTTCAAATGATGTTTGTGTTACAAAAATACTACTAAAGTTTTCAGTCAATAACTAACCCAATGGTTTTGATACTTATGAGGCCATATTGTTAACTGGATAAAGGTACAACACAATAATATTATTTTGATATTGGCTTATACCGTATTAACCTATTATTAATTAATGTATTAATATTAATGAACAAAGTGACATGCTATGTTATACCTGTGAAACACAGTACTGATGCCATATTACACGTGTGTGTCGCTGCATACCAGTATAATATCAGCTGAGCAAACTGGCACGGAGTTAGTATAAATACTTCATTTTTTTTCATGGTGTACGAAACTCTTTAAAGATTCCAGTGCCACTTTGAGGTAGTAACAAAATTATGTATGTAGTTTATGACATTTTTGAAAAATACATTTTGAAAATACTAGCTGCATATCGACGGTATTAGTAAAAGTTATCACACTGCCAATATTATGGATTTTGAAAAAAAGCTTGTGTGTATAGTAATTTTTGCGGGGACTGTACTTTACTCACAACAGAAATCATGTGGAGATCTCACGTCAGCGTTTTATTGAATAGCATGCAAATAACGCTGAATCAGCAATAAGATAAACAGTATTATTAGTCATAACCAACTAAAAACCATAAAACAATCAGCCGATATTTCCCGTCTTTGGATCAGTAAATACTTAAATTTGAGCTTTTAGTTTTTAGTTTCTTATTAGTGGATCACAAGTTAATAGTCTTTAGATCCTCATACATGCGAGAAATACAATCCTTAAAGAGACCAACTGTAATGGTCAGTAGATCTATACAATTGAACATCATCAATATGAAAGTGAAAATTAGAATTCTCAACTAGAACTACTATGTCAGTTAAAAACAAAGAAAATAATAGAGGCTCTTGAATGGATTCCTGAGGTATATCAAAAACCACTGGAAGAAAGGAAACTCGGAACTGTTTGAAAATACTGCTTATGATCTGTTACCAAGTGAGAAGAAAAATTAATGTTAATTTTCATGTGAACAAGTCTATGATTGAGTGTATCGAAAGCCTTAAAGTAATCTAAAAGAATATTATAATACCCTCAATTAATCTTTATCGAGAGCACGAGAGCTACAATTAGTAAAACACGGGTTACAGATTTGTGCGACTCTGGGAAGGATATAGGGAAACCCTGCTTAGTGAATTGAGGGTTGAGGATATCGGCACCAAAAGTAAAATAATACCACAATTATGTCTTTCGTTGTGATTCGAGAGAAACTAAAATTGTCTATCAGAATATGTACCCAAAAATACAACCTTCTTTGTGTTTTGTCACTTTTTTTCTTAGGATATCCAGGTACAAATTTCTTCATGCAGGACTTATAGGGTAACACATAAAAGATTAAGAAAAATCTTTAACTCCTCCAAATTCCGAAACCTTTGCTAATTCAAATTCTTTTCATAGATATTTTTGATTGTGCGACACTGTGATACTCTGTATATTTCTGGGGACCTACTTTGCAGTAAGCAAACATCTAAACAGCGCCGAAAATATTTAATTCAAGTGAAAGAAAGCACATCAGTTTGTTTAGAAATTCAAATATGACATCAGCGCATTACCTATAGTATGTGTAAATTGTAATTGTTCATGTATGAACAACGAAGTTCATCCCGTATACCAAAAAGTTTGTAATACAGTTAACATTTCTCATAGTAATGAGTTCATATATTCTTAATGAAATTGCTGTTGGATAAATGCGAGGGTTTACAAAAAAATATGATTAAAGTTGTACAAATAATGAATATGGGACTTTTCCCTAAAATTTACTGAAATTTTCATTTGGTTTTGCAGAGAAAACCTCCAACTAAAAACTTCTCTCTTTTTTTCATCTATCATGCAAGAATGCCGCAAAAGGTCATTGTTAGGAGGTTTTCTTGGACGTCATTCGCTTAAGTAAGGTCAGCAAAAACGACTCTCGCAAGCACAAAAGTGGTGGCTTTTTCTATGTAAATCCTTAACAGCGTAATGAATATGACAGTAGTAGGTTAGTTATTAGAAGTGTACATTTGTTGGTTGCGTGCGTGCGTGTTTTTGCGGGCTTTAAGTACGTTCAAAGATTGTGTAATACATTCCTGCAAGAAACAGAAAAGGCGGTGCTTTATAAATAATGCTTGTGGTGGGCATGCTAGTGTTTGTCATAATTAGGGAGATAATTACAGTAAATTACTTCCAATTGATGTAATTGAACAATCTTATAATTTTGAAGGGTATACCAAGCTTTAATGAATTATGTTTTGTTATTAGCCGGCGCAAATCTATATTCATGTTCAAACATAAATAGATTTTTAAATAACATAGATAGTTCGTATAATATATATATTATTTTAATCGAATGACTTACTGGTGGCGATTTGTTGATCATTCTCGGAAACGGTGCCAGATAGGAGGATGATACCCATTTTGTAAGGTACAGGAAAAACTTACCAATTTTGATATGGATGTATGAACTTTTTTGTCAACCTATAGGTATAGTTCGACGAGACCACCAATAAATTTAAATTAACCTAGCTGTGACATTTAATTAATTAAGTGTATGAAAAACGGTGTAAAATAACCCGTAATCAAACTAAAATATTAATAGTGATAGTATTATAAGAGGCAACTAGTTTTTAATATCGGTGGATATTTGTACATTTGACTCATTTGAACTCATACTTCAGATTAAAATATCGAAACAAAAAAAACAAAAAACAATTATAATAATAATAATTATTATTATTAGTTAATAATTAATGACTTCACCTGTTTTTCTATAGTCTTGTGAAATAATTGATGAAAAGTATGCGCTGCTTAAGCTGGATAATTGGGCCAATAATAGTGGATTGAGGGTAAATCCCTCGAAGAGGAAGCTGGTACTTTTTACAAGAAGACTTCCAATGTTGGGTGGAGAAGATCTTACTCACTTCAGGGATCGCAAAATATATGAGAATCATCCTCGATTCGAAGCTGAGCTGGAAGGTTAACCTAGAAGAACGCGTAAAGAAGGCCAGTGTGTTCTTCTACACGTGCAAGAGACTATTTGGTGGAAACTGGGGATTGAAACCCAGGGTGTTCCGTGGGATGTACACAGCCATTGTCCGGCCTATCCTCTGATACGCCCCACGGTCTGGTGGACGGCGTTGATGAGCAAATGTATCCTGGATGTACTGTCAAAAATCCAGAGGACCGCCTTTGTGGGAATGTATGGGTGTCTGCGCACCGCGCTCATGGCAGCACTGGAGGTTATGTTTGCCTTACTTCCGCTGGACCTCTATTGCAGAAGTGTAATGCAATTAGTGCTGTCAGGCTGAGTGATGGGGGTTGGTGGATCGAGAGGGGTTTTGGGAACTCCAATATACTACAGAAGATTGACTGTAGTGATTGCGGGGAAGAACCACGCTGGCAAGTGCCCATCTTGACCCATCCTTTGGAGGTGTGAAGTGATGTTTCTATTTTTAAAGGTTTTTCCAAAATGAGTGCGGGAACTAGGCTGGAGTATACTCTAGAGATCTCCAGTGGCACAAGTCTTATATAGCCCTTACGGCACATCTGCATATATACTGATAGCTAGGCAGCCATCAAAGCGCTGGATGTTGTGCTGGTAAAATCAAAATTGGTAAGGCTGTATAGCACATGGCGACCTTATGCTGGGATATCGTAGACAACCAGATGGCTGGTGAGTCAGCCAAAAAGGCTCTGCATTTGATATATCCGCAGAAGTAGCTTATGTGGGGATCCCAATTGAAGCAAAAAAAGTGGAAATCATCAGGGGCGCCTATCAAAAGGCAAGCCTCCGGTGGACCAGCAGGTATGCTTGCCATATTTTGAGGCATTTGTGAACTGCATATGACAGGAAGAGGACTAGGGAACTGCTCAGTGATAGCAGAACAAATACCAGGAATCTAGTGGGGGGTATTACGGGTCATTATGCCCTACGAGGCCATGTCAGAAGACTGGGTATAGCGGCAAACTACTCCTGCAGGAGCTGTAAGGACTCGGAGGAAATCGAATCCAACTAATACATGCTTTGCGAATGCCCTGTTTTGATGAATAAAAGAAGTAAGCTATTGGGTAGCTACTTTTTTCAAGTCTGGAGAGCTGCGAATTAAAGAGTTTGGATATATCTTGAGTTTTCTGAGAGAAGCAGGATGGATCTAGGGCGGCTTGAAAGGTTATCCCATGAGGCCTAAAGGAACAATGGACCCACTAGAGATCAAAGTGATACAGGCTAGTCATCTAGCGGCACTTCTCTTACCTAACCCTACATCTGTATAGGAACTAACTAGACTCTTGTCACTTACTAACCATTAACTTATTAAACGCTTCAAAATTATTTTATGAATTGCTACTGAAATCTAGGTGTAATTTTAAAATAACTTCAAATTACTACACCAATAGTACAGGCCAAATAACTCAAAATTCGCGTAATAAATTGAAAATGTGAAGTTCTTAAAAAATTCATATCTATGTAGAGAAATACATGCTCTTCAATATTCTAAAGAGTCCTAAGCAGTTCAAAGTGAGCTCGACCCTACAACTCAGGTAAAAACCTTCTCTGCGATCCTCACTGGAGCAATGGTCCACATGGGTCTAACAACATCTGATTGGGCCAGTTTTGCAGACTTTATGCGGGAAGCACTGTATACTGTAAATTATGTGTGCTCAGGTGTCGCTCAAAGTATTATAAATTAAAAATAAGTTGTTTAATGTAGTGACTCACTAAAAGCAAGTAGTATACTGGTATACAGTCAGTTTTTTTCAATGAGATAGTGTCTATAAAAGAGTATCGTAATGAGTGAAAACGATAGGTGTTTTATTTGTGAAAATGCAATTGTGGACGATGCGGACAATATGCCATAAAAACTTTAAGAAATCGTAGTAAGGTCAGAAAAGATGACAAACACGAATTACTAACAGGACGTCATAAAAATTGTAGAAAGAATTATACCAGACCAAGTAATGCCAAAGCAACGAAAAAAAATATTTGAAGTCGAAGCATCAAGCTCAAAAGTTTTGCCGATAAAAGAAATAAGGTCTGAATATATATTTAATTTGATTATGATTTTCTGAAGAAACAAAAGCTATTACGGATTAACAGAAGAAGTGAAATTCGTAGTGGTCAGTAATTTAGATATACAAACGAATATCAATACGCTGATGAAAGAAATGACAAGTGATGTAGAGACGTTAAGGGTCGTCTAAGTAATGTTATAGATTGAGTTGCTGCGGAGGCAACCTATCATGAAAAATGTTATCGAGAATTCTCTAGAAACCCCCGGGAAAGGAAAGAAAGCGTGCGTGGAAAAAGTCATGCACTGTCTTTGATGGTTACGGAAATGACAAGAGTACTAAAAAAGCTGAGCAACAACGACTTTATTTGAAAAATAAAATAAGTAAAAAACGAGTTTTCAAACAAAACTGCGGCAAGGCCGCATGAAAAACTAGAAAATAAACTTCTGATTGATCATACTGAAATATATCGGTGATTGTCAGCGAATAATATCTGAGTCCACCTCTGTGTGTGAAGAAAAGTTTATTTTCTACTTTTTCATGCGGCGTGGCCTCAGTTTTGTTTGAAAACTCGTTTTTTACTTATTTTATTTTCTGCCTTTTTCGCGTTAACTAAGTTGCTATTACGTGCTGCATGGAGATATTTTAAAACAATTTTTAAGTCATGTTTGGTGCCGACCTGAAAACAAAAATTTTTCGAGTATCAAATCGTTGAAGTACTGCAACGGTTTTCTGAAATTCAAATTATGTTTTAAACAGCGCCTTTTAGCTGTAATTCAACTTGATCCCATATAACATGAATTTTCCCGAAATGTCGAATACCGGAAGTATCTCTGTTGTTGGCGAGGATCTAGATCTTCTTATTTTGTTAATTGCCTTAACTCCCGAAGAAAAAGATATAATTCTCTTGAAGCCAGGAACAGGAAATGTTAAAAGGAAATTTTTTTCTTCGTCAAAGATTCACAAAAGTTACGAAGGAGTGCGAAAAACAATTCTACTAGCACATGCTTTTAGTGGCTGCCATACCACTTCCACAATATCCCAGAAAGGAAAGTTGAAAATCTTTAGACTGCTACAAAAAGATAAAAGGTTAGCCAGTATGGTTACAATTTTCAATGATCCCGGATCAACACCGACGCAAGTAAGAAAGGCCGGTGAAACCCTGTTTCTATTTGTATACGGTGCACAATAAAATGAAAACCTTACATTGAATGGTTATAGACTTAGCCAATGCAAAAAATCATTGCAAAAACAGAAGTGAAAGCTAGAAATATTACCACCGACTTCAGAAACAGCCGCTCAACATTCATTCCGAATATTTCACCAAATTCAAATGTGTCTTGGAAATATGAAAAAAAAATTGAATGGTTTTCTAGAACCAACGATAACACTTCTCGCAGTAGCTCCGGAATCAATATTACAATATTGATGTCCTGCAACTGTACAACTGATTGCCGTGCGAGATGTGCCTGCAAAAAAGCTGGACTATAATGCTCCCCAATTTGCGGGAATTGCCAGAAGAGAGGAAAAGACAAGAGGAGGTGTCGTGGCACAATATTAATCATTCTGCGGTTGTGACATCATAACTGTAGCCAGCAGCAGGTGTACGACTAATTAAGCAGTTTGCAGTATCTAAGCATTTTTACTTCGCACAGTTAAATGCTTGGCGATTGCGAATTGTTTATTAAAAAACTGTCGCATCCACAGCTGCTGCAATTAAGCATTAAGCCATGGTTAAGTAATTCACTTCGCATAGTGAAATGCTCAGTTGGGCTTACTGTTTGTTTACTAACAGTATTGGGGTCTCCAGCTGACGGCAGTGACTGATGTAATGCTTTGCGATTAATTGCAAGATATTGCACTGGTCATTAGGTCAGAGTCGCTTCCGCCTGTAAAGATTCTAACAGGTGACCCGACTTTGCGAGTGGATCAGGTTGCTCAGTTGTGTTTTTGGTGATTATGAGTTGTGAGCTAGAAGTAAATTAAAATCGTGTTCGAAGTAGTTTAAGTAAATAAAGTTTTATATGTGAATGACGCGAGTTTTTATTTGGGATACGACAAATTGGCGCAGCCGGAAAGAAGGTAAAAGTGAGTGAAATTAATGTGAGTTTTTTTATGTTTTTGTCGTTTTCGTTTTAAAATGAGATAAATTTTGTTTGTTTGATTTTCTCATCTTCGTTATTGACAAATTTAGCTTTATTGGATTTGTTTTGTGGGTTTAGGCTTAAAGTGAAGAGTAAAGATTGGAAGACATTATACTGAGTATAATTGGCGAAACCAAGGTAATAAATGTGAGAGTTTCTTATTATGGTTGGTTTTTCTATTGTGTGATAGTAAAAGGGTAGAATTTTTTTTATATATATAACGGGTATTTTTGTGTTTTTCCTTAAAAAAAAATTTTGTTTATAATAAATAAATGTTTGGACAATTTTATTACATTTCAGCGCATTAATTTAAAAATACATACATACATACATACACACACTGGGAGCAAAGCTAATTTAGCAACTCCAAATACACACACTGGGAGCAAAGCTAATTTAGTTACTCCAAAACACATACATTAGGAGCAAAGCTGTATAGCTACTCCAACACGCACACACACCAGGAGCAAAGCTGTTTAGCTACTCCACCAAGTATACACGTACAAGTAACATTACAGGCAAAGAGTTGAAATAGAAATTGAAATTGAATATTAATATGTAAGCATTAAATGAAATACCGCAGAAATTAATTATTGAATGTTTCTTATGAAAAATAAACCAAACTTAATTCGCTAAATCTATGGATGTAGGTAAACAAAGTGCACGCTGAGGATCGAATGGTATTTTAGTGTTTTGTTTAAATAGTGATATTTCTCTTTCCTGGAACACCTTCTCCTTCCTTTTATCAAAAAACACAATTCAATAAAGGAAAAATAAATATATATATATATATTACACCGGAAAACTCAGAATATACCTACCTTCATATAGATTAGATAACAAAAGGTAGGGGAATATATGTGTTTATGTATTTATTTGCCAAGAAAGTGCGTTATAGTGATTTTCCGATAAATTTAAAAATTTTAAATTTTTGCTGAAAGTGAAAGTTAAGTAGTGTTGACAGGGATCCCATGATTTGAAAATTTTAGGTTTGCATGTAGTTGTGATAAGTTATATGAAAATATTCTTGGAATTTTAAAAATTCACTGGCCTTTTGCTGATATTGGTTAAGTGCGAATATATAATCTTTGCAATTATTGTCAAATCGGATCTCTGATTTTTTTTATGGTAATAAATTTAGATAAAGGGCTTTTCTCGTTTCCACTTCATTTTGATAGGTTTGGTTCCTCTTTCTTGGTGTGCTAAGTAGTGTTGCAAGAGAATGCTGCTAGTCTTACCATATTTCAGCTAAAAAATTACACTTACACATGTTGCTACAATCCCCGACACCTTGGACAGAGTATATATCATTATTAATTTTCTAGAACATTATGGCAAGTGTTTCAAATCTTTTGAACCATTAAGAGGTTCTTTTTGTGTATGTATTGTATGGTAATAAGAAGTATTTCTGTTTCGTGCCAGTTTTGCGAGGCATAGTTGGGGTTTCTTGAATTCCTTAGCTCTAACGCGGTGGCCGCATCAGTGATTCCACTATGTGGATCTAAAAAATGTAATTCTTTTAAAGTTGTCGGTAAAGTACGGCCATCGTGCCAAAATGCAGTTAGTTACAATATGTTTTTAAATTTTATGCGCTTTTACTTAAATTGGGAATACATTTAATAAGTATTCGAGTACTCGCGAAGAATCTTTATGGATTAAACGTCTTTGTCAAATTTATGTTGTAGCAAATGTACGTATAGTTGTGTCTCGATTTAGGTCTTTCAATAAGATACAAAGACGCTGATAGGTATGATCAATGAGAGGCTGTAAGAAGTATATTTCGCGTACCTGTTAATGTCGGTGAGTGACAAGTGTAGTCTTAATGGTGGAAATAAATGCGTGAGGTATAACAGTCTCACAGTCCTAAATGTCAAAAGGGGAAGAAGCAATATCTTAACTAAGGAGGAATTGTCACACTTTCAGGCCCAGGAAAGGGAGTTAGAGATAAAAGCACAGGAACTAAAGGAATGCCAAGCAATATTGCGGAATTACGAGCAGGACTGGGAATATATTGGGGAACATATAACGGCAGAGTTACAGAAACGGTGGACAAGAGAAGAAGAAAAGGAATTGTTAAAGAAACTGAATGAGAGTGCTCAAAACAGTACAAAGGTCGAAACTTTAGACCTATTGGTAACAGCAGCATTCAAACTTATCCAGAGCCGTGAAATAGAAGCAGAGAAAGCATTGGTAGAAACCCAAAAAGAGGAAAAAGGACTGATAAAGAAAATAGATTCGCTAAAGGCACAGTTAAGAGAGGCTGAGGAGACTACAGCGGGGTTAGAAGAAGAGTGGGGGCTCGATCGATCATCACAGAGAAAGCCGATTCAAGAGAGTAATAAGGTGAGTACGAGAAAAGGGTTCAAGCCGAGGAAATTGTTATTTTGGGAACAGCATAAAGAGTCAGAAGAAAATTTAGAAAGGGAGCTAATCCGTAGAAAGAAGCAGGAAGTAGCGCCGAGTGGAAAAGTAAGAACAGAGTAGAACCAGATAAGGCCAGAGGAAAGAAACATCACAGGGCAAGACAACATGGCATACGTGCATGAAAAAGTGATGGATCTAGTATCCAAGGATATGCCCATACTATCTGGCGAAAGGTCGTCCAGACTGGCGAAGGAAGTGTATCGCTTTCTGAGCTGCAGTAAGGATCTACACGATAGACTGTCACGGGAGGAGCAGAAGATTTTTATCAGGTGCATAAAGTATCGCCTAATGGACGATGCGTACTGCTTGTTAAGCTCACAGGAACCAAAAGATTTTGATGCTTTACAGCAAGTAATCAAATCGGCCTACATGCCAACATTTCCGTTCGCAATTCGCTAAACGCTTCATCCCATGATTATTCACGCCCGGCAGCTAACAGAAATTATGACGAACGCTACACAACAATTGGATTTAGCCGAGGAATTTCTGGACTTACAATTGCTGACTCAAATCGCTATGGTGAGAGCAATGCAGGGTCCGCAACACATTATAGTGAGAATAGACATTCCTCAACCGGAAAGAGTGGCTTTTGAACTGCACAAAGTATATACCATTCCCGCAATAGTTGATGAAGACGGCAACCGATTGGAGAACTAGTGTCGACCGGAGTGTTATCAATCGAAGAGCACTACCACCTTCATATCGGCGACCTATTGATCACATCAGAGGACCACGCTCAGCGAAATATTACTCTTTGGCAACCCTCATTTTCGGAATTACCATCATGGGAGAGCATAAGCACCAGAAATAGATCTACAAAGCCTATGGCTGATTGCGATCAACGTCAGAAGGTACGGCTGTTAGCTGCCGACAATGCCAACCAAGCCTGGAGAGATCTTGGAGCCGAGATAGAAAAAATTAATGGGGTCATCACGCGAGAGGAAATACATCGACAACAAAGTCAGCCCCACACCATCTACCTAGCCGCCACCTCAATAACCGGGTTATTAAGTATTACCAGTTTTATCCTTGTAGCAGGAGTCCTGATCCGCAGGAGATGTCGGAAGCAAAAACCAGTACCGGCTAGAGCAAGCAGATTGTCGATATTGCCCATCACCCGGAGTTCAATAAAACCCACTGTAACAACAGGACAGCTTACCGAAGACCAGGAAACCAACGAGGACCTCCAAGTAATCGTGCCTACTGCAGCAGCATTGCCCGCAGCAAACCTGCCTACGATAGTTGGAAAACAACTAGTACAGCTAGCGTAGCAACAACCGTTGTAGGGCTAGATATTTTTGTTATACTAAGTGTTATATTGGATAGGACAGTTGTAACCTTTAGATACGCGGAATCACTCTGAGTAATTAAACCTACACAAAAATTATATGCAGGTAATAAACTTAATTTAATAATTGATAGAAAAAAAACATGCGTTCATAAGTAAATAGTGTAGTTATATAATATGATTAGATAAAACAAATATATGTAATTAATGAAACCTAGAATCAAATTTTGTTTAAGTAAATATAATCCTAGGAATAACTGTACAGTTTTATTTTGTTAATGTGGTAAAACTTTTCTTAAAATATCAAAATTAGAGATAATAAAATTATAATTGACAAAAAGATGGTTTGAAGGAATAAATTAGAGCACGAGAAAAAAAAAGTAAATAAAAAAAAAACAGGTTTTTAAATTAGCACAGAATTAAGAGAAGTAGTTATTGTTATGATAGAATTTAGAAGATGTTAAGATAAACAAAACAAATATTGTATACACATCTATGATAAAATGTACAATGTAGCTGAAACTAAGCCGAGAACCCTGATCTAATTCCCCCTGGGAATTAGTTTTTCACAGGGGGGAGGAATGTCGTGGCCCAATATTAATCATTCTGCGGTTGTGACATCATAACTGTAGCCAGCAGCAGGTGTACGACTAATTAATCAGTTTGCAGTATCTAAGCATTTTTACTTCGCACAGTTAAATGCTTGGCGATTGCGAATTGTTTATTAAAAAACTGTCGCATCCACTGCTGTTGTAATTAAGCATTAAGCCATGGTTAAGTAATTCACTTCGCCTAGTGAAATGCTCAGTTGGGCTTACTGTTTGTTTACTAACAGTATTGGGGTCTCCAGCTGACGGCAGTGACTGATGTAATGCTTTGCGATTAATTGCAAGATATTGCACTGGTCATTAGGTCAGAGTCGCTTCCGCCTGTAAAGATTCTAACAGGTGACCCGACTTTGCGAGTGGATCAGGTTGCTCAGTTGTGTTTTTGGTGATTATGAGTTGTGAGCTAGAAGTAAATTAAAATCGTGTTCGAAGTAGTTTAACTAAATAAAGTTTTATATGTGAATGACGCGAGCGTTTATTTGTGGACACGACAGGGGAATAAAAATAGTAAAAATTGTCGAATAAAAACGCTTTTTTCAAAACACAATGTTTTTTTAATCATTTCTGTGTAATTTAATGTACAAGTTTAAATATATTTGCGAGAAACTGGTTTAGCCCGTTTTTTTTTTCAGTATGGCGGCACAACCTTTAGACTTCGGGACTAATCAGTTTTTGAAAATATACATATGTATTTTTGAACATCCATTGCAAATTTGAGCAAGTTCGCATTTTTTCAATTCATTTAGCTAATTTGCCTGTATTTCATGTGTATGTGATATTACGTAAAGTGTATGTATTGTGATATTCGTCTTCTTTAGGTGTTCCTCAGCGGGACCCAGTCATTTCGACATTTATTGACTGTACAAGGCTCTAGTTGTACTGAATAATATTCTACACAATCATCAAACTTGTTTCTATTCGAATGCATCATTCTCTTGTAAGTACAGTGAAAGATGTTTAGGCCAAAACCTAATTAAAAAAAACTTGCTATAGAAGTGGAATCAAACACAATTGCTGTTGAGTTTAATAATGTACTTCTAGTACTCTCATCTGAGCACCTTTTGATCTGAAACACGACACGGTAATTACACTACGTGCCGTCAAGATGATTGGGCGTTTTCCTTGATTGTCCCGAGATAGGTAGAGCAGCGATGCGTATGGAGCAGCTTACTAGCTTTACTCCCAGTACGATTCAATGGAGCAGCTTATTAGCTTTACTCCTAGTATATGAGAACGGAGCAGCTTACTAGCTTTACTCCTAGGTACAGATGAATGGAGCAGCTTACTAGCTTTACTCCTAGGTACAGATGAATGGAGCAGCTTACTAGCTTTACTCCTGGGTAAGTGAAACAACTCGTGTTCTGACTAACTCACTTACTGACTTCTTTATTCACAATCACAGTTTATTTATACAGTTTTTCACTTAATACTATTGTTATTCTCTTACTACGCTAAGCTAATTTCATCACAGCATTTATTCATATATAAATATTATTTCCGCAAAGTGTTTCTTTGTGGCATTCATAATTTAATTTCCGCAAAGCTTTTGCCGGTTTGTTGTTATTACATCACGGCATTCATCGCTTTCACATGTACATACATAAATACTTCCGCAGACTGTTCGCCGCTTTGCTGCTATTATGACATCATCATGAACCATTGTTTCGTTCACCTGAGTTCTACCGCTGCTGGCGCGAGGTTATCAAATTGCATCGTGTGAATTCTTGCGCGCAGGGGATTGTGTCACTGCCTTCACTTGTTTCTTTATATGATTAAGAAATTGGTGTAGGTCAGTAGTGAGTGACTTTACTGAACTTGCAAATATGTTTGTAGATATATGTATGTTTATACTTGCAGCTGGGAATTGTAATTCCGCATGCAATGAGAATGCTGTAGGTATGTACATATCTACATGTTTGCATTTCTTTATTGATGCATGAATTTTAGAATTCTGCGTGAAGCGAAATCGATTCAGAGATGCATGCATGTATGTATATACATGTTTAATTGATGCTCTGTATGTAACAAATCTCCCCCTTTTTAAAAAAAATGTGTTATTCTTGGGAGAGGAATAACGCATTAAAAAATTAACTTATTTGTTTGATAGCTTGGGAAAAAGAAAAACATTTACTTGAAACTTTTGTATGTATATACGTAATGCTGAGATGAGTACATGTGGTGTTTAGCTGTATTAAAAAGAACCAAGCTTATCTAAGCGAGGGTTAATTTGTATTAGCTTATCTGTATTTTGTACTTATTTATTTATTTATATATATATATTTTTTTTGTTTTGTTATAACTAGTTTTATGTCTACTATTTATGAGTACAATAATTTATATACATTTTTGGTACAATAATATTTTTTTTTTATAGGTAAAAATTCGTACTATATGTGTGAATACATATTTTATGGTACTATTACTCTTATGTTCCATATGTGTAATTACATATTTATTTTTATTAGCACTATATGTGTGAATACATAGTTTTTGTTATTGGTACAATATGAGTGGGTACATATTTTTTGGTACTATTATTTTTATGTTTTATATGTGTAATTACATATTTATTTTTATTAGCACTATATGTGTGAATACATAGTTTTTGTTATTGGTACCATATGTGTGGGTACATATTTTTTGGTACTATTATTTTTATGTTTTATATGTGTAATTACATATTTATTTTTATTAGCACTATATGTGTGAATACATATTTTTTGCTATTTATAAAATTTAACTTAACCCTATTTATACATTTATAAATTATTTATATTGATTTATTAATGATATATGTACATGTAAAAAGTGTGTAGCAATTGAATTCACCATTGAGATGTTTGTTTTATCTTTGGCTATGCAGAATGGAATTAAACTACCTGAAAATGGCGGGTGCGTGGAATTGATTCAGATTCGACACGGCTTATTGTTTGTGGAAGAGGTGGTGGTGGAGGAATAGGTAAACGTTGTCTGTTACCTGCTTGTTGCTGATGGGTGGCGCGTTGTTTAATGGCATCCTTTAATTCTGAATGAGAGGTTTGTGAGACAGCTTGTTCTTTGTTTCTCTCTGTCGTTACTTCTACAGAGGTTAGAGTTTTAAATTTTGATTTGTTTGTGTTAGTGATCTCCGACTGGAAATTTTGCGAGATCTGCTTGACTTTACTTGTGGGAAAAATCTCTTGTTGTGGAGATGGTTTATCTTGAAACTTGGTATCTATTCTGGACTCATGGTTCAAGGTATCCGTAGCTTCTTTAGAAAATTTAGGGTATGTCTCAGTGTCTAACTGTACCTTTTGTTTACTGACAGTTAATACTGTGGGTGTTTTGACTACTATTTTTCGTTTCTTGTTACTTATAACTTTACATAGTTTCAATATTCCAATTATGCAGAGTACAAAAATTACTACGGAACTTAGGGATAAAGAGCTTATTTGCATCATTTGTGTTTTATTTCTTTCTTTTCTTTGGGTGTCCAGTGTATTTATCTGTTCTTCCAGCTGATCTAGGGAGTGTGAATTTTCATTTAAAATCTGATTGGCATCCTCTGTTTTTAACATAACTATGTGTTTTTGGGTAGTGAGATTGGTATTCTTAATAAATTTCTGAATGGTGTCATTCATACTAGAATTTAGCGGGTGAGGATATTCCGGTTGTGAGATTTTAATACTCTGATGATCTTCATCTTCGTAGTATATAATCTGATCAGCTATTTGGAAGTGGCAGGGTTGTTTAATATTAAAACTCCGATGCCAAATAGGTTGGAACTATGTAAATTTTTAATGCATGAAATTGTAATTTTCTGAGTAGTTGGAAATGAAAAGAGCCAAGAGTTTTTCCTTGTTAACTTCACTAACAGTTGTGGAACTTGAGTTTGGACCAGATATTCGCAGTTACCTGTTTCATTATAGGGGTTGAATAAAAAGCTTATGGGACATTCTTTTAAGTAATGCCGTTGTAGAATTGGGTTGAGTAAGGGACCAATGTAGGTACTTTCATTCAGATTGTTTGATAATTTGGTGTATACCCGAAATTCAGATTGTTTGAATAGTACGAACTCCTGTGTGGGTAGGTGGCTTGCAATGTAGGCTTGTTTAATGTCTAGTAACAATGAATGATTATCTGGGGTTTTGAAGGGGAATAAATGGATTTGTTGCAGTTTGAAAGGCTGCATATTAAGAATTGGAATAGTAATTCTTATTACAAGTAGTTCATTTAGGATTTCAGACTTTACTTCCAGTGCCTGTGCCAATATAGCCATATCTGGAACTCTGTTAGATTTCTTAGGATGTGTCTTATAATAAGTCTCTAATAATGTAGATGGTGATAGTAACAATGGATGTACTTGATTATTTCTTAGTGCTGTCAGTATTTGGATAAATGTTTACTGTCTTAGTTCTATATCTAATACTTGTAAACTGATTGTGGTCACCACTTCTTGAATGCGTTGTCTCGTATTTATTTCTCCAGTAACCATATCAATTAGATCATTTACGGTTTTAGTTAGCTCTCTTTGGTTGGATTCAAGCTGGTTGATTCGTTTTCTCATTTTCTCGAATGAAGATTTAAAAATCGTTATTTGATGTTTTTCTAGTTCCAATAGTGCCTGTGTATCATTTTCTAAGTTCGCAATTTTACTGTATATTTGTTTTTCATGAGTGCGTTTCCTCAAGAGTACCTACTATGTTTAATAAACTTTGTCGAAGGGCATATGGGCAGTATCTGTTATGACCATTGGCATACGATACTCCGGGCTTGCCTTAAGTTTTTGGCATTTAGAGCATTTCCGAATATATTTCCTGATAGAACTAAGCATGTTTTTCCACTTATACTTCTTCTTTATTCTTCTATAAGTTTTGATTACTCCTTGGTGACCACCAAATGCGGAGTCATGATAGTCCTTCAGAATTGTTTCGATTTCCTCAGGGTCTGAGATATTTTCTGGTAACGTATGTTGGGTATTTATTAGATTTTGGTTCCAGGGTGATTCGCCGTGTTCAGATGCACTGCTTTCGGATTTGCTGCTATCAGTTGAGTCAATTTCGACCAATTCATTTTGGAGGTTCCGTGGATATTTTTGAACTTTATTGGGAGTTTCTGTGTTTTGATTTTCCTCTTCAATTTGTGCCTCCCTTATTTGAGCTCTCGTAACAGCATGACAATGTTTTTGTTTAGGCTTTGAGGGTGCTGGAGAACTAGAATCCTTTTCGTCCATGTCGGAATCGGCTCGGTGATGTACCTGAGCTTCCACAATGAACGAATTGGGGTTTGCCTGGTTTAGCTCGGTAGGTATTCGACTAAGCGCGTCTGCATTAGTGTTATATTTTCCAGGCTTATATTCAATTTTATAGTCAAACTCTGAGAGTTTATGGTGAAACCTGACTAATCTCGATGTCGGGTCTTTCGATTGAATACGCATTTCAAGGGCTTGTGTTCTGTGTAAACGTTCTGCCCTGTAAATAACACCTGAAGTTCCTGGCGGCCCACACAATAGCGAGCAACTCTTTTTCTATTGTCGAGTATCTTTGTTCCGCCTTATTCAAACTTCTACTTGCGTACGCTATTGGCCGGTCTTTACCTATTGCCCCTTGTGATAGGGACAGCTCCCAATGCCTCATTGCTAGCATCTGTTGTTAGATTAAAAGGTGGGTAAAATCGAGATATTTGAGTAGAGGTGGATTTATAAGAGAATTTTTAATCTCATTGAAAGAGTCTTGGCATTTTTGCGTCCAATTAAATTTGACGTCTTTCCGTAATAGATTTGTTATTGGCCTGGACTATCTTGGAGAAATTAGGGATGAACTTGCGATAGTAGTTTGCCAATCCCAGAAACGATTGAGTTTGTCTGATAGTTCGTGGTGGAGGGAAATTTTGGACACAGCTTGTCTTACTGGGATCTGGAAGTGCCCCTTCGTTTGAGCATTTGTGTCCGAGGTATATTACTTCTCTGCGAAGGAACTGACACTTTTCGGGTTGTAATTTGAGGTTATGGACTCGAAGTCTGTCGAATACTTTAGCTCGTTTCTCGTTATGATCTTGTAAATTTTTTCCATATATTACAATATCATCGAGATAGACAAAGCATTCTAATCCTTGGAGACCCGTTAGAATGTAATTCATCAGGCGTTGAAAAGTCGCAGGTGCGCCCTTCAACCCAAATGGCATTCTCTTAAATTCATAATGCCCGTAAGCGGTACTAAATGCAGTTTCTGGCCTATCCCTTGGGTCTACCAATACTTGGTGATATCCGCTTGCAAGGTCAAGTGTAGTAAAATACCGCGAATGCCCAAGCTGATCCAGTATATCCTCTATCCTGGGTAATGGAAAGGCATCCCCTATAGATTTCTCGTTAATTTTACGGAAATCTACTACTACTCGCCAACGTTTATTGCCGTCGGGCCCAGCTTTCTTGGGGACTACCAGCAATGGAGAATTCCACGGGCTTTTACTTAATTGGATTATGTCGTTGTCCAACATTTCCTTAATTTGCTCATTTATGACTGCCCGGTGTGTTTCTGGAAGTCTATACATCTTTTGATTTACGGGTGGCTGATTGTGTAGTATGGGGATGGTATGTTTATGGTATTAGTGCATGTGAGCTTATCTCCCTTTAAATAAAAAAGATCGTTATACTTATAGCATAACTCAAGAATTGTTTTTTCTTCTTCGCGATTTAAATTTTCATCCAACAGTAATTCTTTACGTAAAGCCACAAGTCTGCCTGGGTTATAGCCTTTAATATAGTTTACGTATCTTTAATATGGATTGGAATTAAATTTCAATTTGTCGTTTTTGACGTTGTGTGTGCTTTTGTTTTGTGCACGAAGAAAATATGGGTTGGAATTAATTTTTAATTTGTCTTTTTTGACATTGTGTGTGCTTCTGTTTTGTGCACGTAGGAAATGTGGGTTGCCCTTTTTATGAGTACTTTGGGTAATTACGTCGTCCAAAGGTACATGGAGATACTGTATGTTATAGCAATTACTTGGAACTAGAGTAACCGTTAAGTTCCTTAGGAATACTGGTTCCGTGTTTACATTTAGAACGGATAACGGTATGAAGCTTTTATGAGGACTAACTAGGCAATTTGCGACAAATACTCCTTCTTGGATCTCCTGAGACAAGCAGATCATTTCTTGGTCTATTTGTAGTGGTATGCTCAGTACCATTTGAGATCGAGGGGGTATTCTATTGGATCGCTGAAGTACTACTTCATGTTGCCTACTTTCATCTTCTTTTGAGATGTTCAGAGTTTCTTCCATTGGAGGTAAAGCATTTTTGTTATCTGGTGCCCGTGATTTAAATTGCTCCTCCAATTGATCACTTGGTATTTCCTCTCCATCTTCTAGGGATGTTTCGAGAGGTACTGTGAATTCAATAGGGTTGGTTTCCGTGCGAGGGAACCGGAGTAATTTATTAGGCCCTTCGATATTACAATTTTTTGCAAGAAAGTCATTGCCTAACAGCCCATCGTGGGAGATTTGGGCAATGTCTTCTACTACCTGGAGTTTGCATGGGACACTGCGGCTTAATAAAAAGTTGCCTTGGCAGTTTCCCAATGTTTCTCCTTCTCCAAATGGAGTTTTCAAAGTCACCTTTTGGCTTCGTTCTATATGTTTTGGGTTATCTAGTGCTTCCTTTTTTATGATGCTTACTTCAGCTCCGGTGTCTACTATCAGCCGAACGGCTGTGTTTTTGCCTATGTCCAGTGGTAAGTCTACCACTGGTACATTTTCTCTATTTAATTGTTGTTTTGTTTGAGAGGACCCTGAAGTAATTTGAACAGTTTTATTTAATGTCGAGCCGGGGATTTTTCGGTCGACAGTATGCCGTTTCCCGAATGTGTGGCCTCCCATCGTTGTTTCTGCTGACAAGTGGACACCGTATGACTTCTTCTCCCACAGAAATCGCACATATTATGTATGGGGTTAAATCTTTGTTCCCTATCTGCAGAGCCCCACCGATCATTGTTTTTTGAACTTACATGTTCGGGTGGCGCTTTAATATTCTGTTTACAATATTGGGCATCATGTCCCTTCATTCTGCAGTTAGTACAATAAGGAGTATTCTTACGCTTTAGGCACGCGTCATACGTGTGCCCTTTATAATTGCAGTAGCTGCAGGTGATCTTGTTTAACAGCACTTTCTGTTTATCGTACTTTCTGCCTGCTCGTAAAAAGATTTCCTGTTTGGAGGTGGACTTGCTAACGATTTCCTTGTTATGTTTGTTTGAGGAGAGCGCCAATAATTTTCTGAGTTTCTGTCGGTACTAAAGGATACTGAAGTTTCTCTTGGTGGTTCCGCTATTGGAGGTATACCAATTTCAGTTTTTATGTTATGTCTTCCGAATTCCTTTGTGTAAGGGTAGGAAGACAAATTTACACTCTCAGGTATGGGATAACCATAGGTATTAGAGAAATTTGGGATATTATGTCTTAGAAAAGGGTCCACTTGGAAAGAGTTTGTTGGGTTAGGGATATAATTTGTTGGTTGTGGAATGAAAAAGAGTCCTTGCTGCAATCTTTCCATATCTAGTGCCTTTTGAATGAGTGTTTCCAAAGAATTTTCATTCAATGTGAGTAAATAGGCGCTTAGATGGGGATTAGTTGCACCACTCTTTATGGAAGCCATAGAAAAGTCTTCTATTTGCTGCTTTACTACTTTAAAATTTTCAGATCCGTATTTACTTTGTGCTGCCTCGTTGCATTGAATTAAAAGACTTTTTAATCTATTTGTAAATGAACTAAATGATTCTGGCGGATATTGCCGGCAAGTAATTAACTTGTTTATTAGTTCATGGTATGTTTCACGAGGTAAATACGTTCGGTAAAGCAGTTGTTCGACTTCTTCAAATTTTGTGAGAGAACTGGACGCTATTAATTGACACGCGTTTCCTCTCAATCTGGTGGGGAAAATCTGCATGAAGGCTTTCCTTTCCTCTTCCCCTAGACACTGTTGCACTTGCTTACAACGCCTATAAAAGTATGTAATTCTGTAAGAATTTGCGCGCTAATTTCCCCAGAGAACAAAGGCACCATTTGTGCCGTCAGTTTTACTACTTTTTCATAGTTTACCGACATTTTATCCGTTTTATTGTCTTCCACTGTGTTGGAAGTAATTTGAGTGTTTAAACTCGAAGTTGGTGTGTCTAACGCCTCCTGGGATACTAGGGCGCCTAAACTATAATTTCTTGCTAGGAAATTAATTAGACTGTGCCCTCTGAAGCGTCTACCTGAGCGATGCTCGCGATACCAATTTATGGATGGTCTGCTTTGGGGTGAATTTCGCTCTACTATTGGGCTGTCTGGATGACTTGTGTTGTCAAAAGACAATGAGTTTATTGCTGCCTCAAAATCTGAGCCAGGAGAGCTTTGATCAGGTCTTGGCATGAAAGACAAAACTTTGAGTTTTACGTAATTATTGAGAGCGAAGAAAAAGAGATTAGGTAGTTTATCTAATTCCGTATAATAACCGAAGAATGATTAATTAAAATGTTTCTACTGTTTTTTGTCGCTTATGTACATGCACATATATCGCTGTGACTACTGTATTTATTTCTTTATTTATTTATTAATTTTTATTAGTCTAAAGTAATTTTGCTACTAAATTGACGCGTCTTTTTAAAAAAAAATTTTTTTTCTTCACTTTAGTTGAAGAGAATAGAAAAGATGTTAACGTTTTTTCCGCTATGCAGATATGATGCTTTTATTGTTGTTACTGATGTCAATGGATGTTGTTAGAAATGCCCAACGTCACGGTTTTGTGTGCCAGATTCAAAAATAATGCGATCTTATGCACTCGTTTGTTGTAAATTCGAGGATCAAGGTTTTTCAAGTTTGAATTTATATAACTTCCTCGATCCTACCGGCTGCGACAAAATTGTTGAGTTTATTAATGTACTTCTAGTACTCTCATCTGAGCACCTTTTGATCTGGAACACGACACGGTAATCACACTACGTGCCGTCAAGATGATTGGGCGTTTTACTTGATTGTCCCGGGATAGGTAGAGCAGCGATGCGTATGGAGCAGCTTACTAGCTTTACTCCCAGTACGATTCAATGGAGCAGCTTATTAGCTTTACTCCCAGTATATGTGAACGGAGCAGCTTACTAGCTTTACTCCTAGGTACAGATGAATGGAGCAGCTTACTAGCTTTACTCCTAGGTACAGATGAATGGAGCAGCTTACTAGCTTTACTCCTGGGTAAGTGAAACAACTCGTGTTCTGACTAACTCACTTACTGACTTCTGTATTCACAATCACAGTTTATTTATACAGTTTTTCACTTAAAACTATTATTATTCTCTTACTACGCTAAGCTAATTTCATCACAGCATTTATTCGTATATAAATATTATTTCCGCAAAGTGTTTCTTTGTGGCATTCATAATTTAATTTCCGCAAAGCTTTTGCCAGTTTGTTGTTATTACATCACGGCATTCATCGCTTTCACATGTACATACATAAATACTTCCGCAGACCGTTCGCCGCTTTGCTGCTATTATGACATCATCATGAACCATTGTTTCGTTCACCTGAGTTCTACCGCTGCTGGCGCAAGGTTATCAAATTGCATCGTGTGAATTCTTGCGCGCAGGGGATTGTGTCACTGCCTTCACTTGTTTCTTTATATGATTAAGAAATTGGTGTAGGTCAGTAGCGAGTGACTTTACTGAACTTGCAAATATGTTTGTAGATATATGTATGTTTATACTTGCAGCTGGGAATGGTAATTCCGCATGCAATGAGAATGCTGTAGGTATGTACATATCTACACGTTTGCATTTCTTTATTGATGCATGAATTTTAGAATTCTGCGTGAAGCGAAATCGATTCAGAGATGCATGCATGTATGTATATACATGTTTAATTGATGCTCTGTATGTAACATTGCTCCTGGCGATGTATATTACGAAATTACTGGTGGTTACGCCAGTGCTACGATCTAATTTTATCATTGTCACAACTTTTTATATTGCAATTTTGACAAGAGCTTTTTGCGCAAAAATTGTTCGTAGTTGTAAAGGATGATAGCAACTGCGTATATAGTCTGCGGCATGGTACAAATATATACGGTATGCTGGCATCGAAACATGTTTTCGCCATCTTGAAAGCTTTAAGCTTTGTATGACGTCAGAACGAGCCATATTTCCTGTCGACGGTATTCGGTTAAAATGTGAGCAGTAAATGAATGTATAAAAATGGTGTCACGTGCGGTACAAGATTGCAAAAGTAGTAATTAGAAAAACAAATTAAAACCAAAAAATGTGTGAGCTTTTATTCCAATCCAAAAGATCTAAACATAAATAAATTTAATGCAGACAATGCGCGAGTTTGTGAGTTACATTTTGTGCAAAGTGATTTTAAATTGCAAAAACATGTATTGAGTGCGGAAAATCGAAGGCACCTACATAAAACAGCAGCTCCTAGTATAAATTTACCCAGTAGTGAACCCTTATCCTCAGGATCTACACGGGGACATAGACGAGAGCGACAGAAACTTGTGGATGAAGCGTTGCTTAGGTAAAACCCATTTGGCTTTAGATTTTACAATAAGCATTGGTAAACATTTATTGCTTTTCGTAACATTATTAGCTATGAGGAAACCCAACCAATAGAAGAATTCCAGCCGGGCTCAGAAAAAGACGATAGCAATTTATACGAATATCAAACAAATACTTGCAACAACATATTTCCATTGCATTAACGTAAACATAATTCTTAAAACTAATTTATTAAGTCTGTATGTTATTTCGATTTACAGTGAAAATTATAAAAGCAACAGTATAGCACCTAATAATGGGGAGGACAATGTTAATCCAGGTCAGCGAGAATGTTGGTCACAAAATGAGTACAAACATTAAAAGCTAATTTGAAAAATTAAATAAATTATACTTAATTACCCAGAATTGACACGAGATGCGACAAAGAACTGCGAATTATGGAGTTGGAAAAACTTGCTAAAAAAGAAAAAACGAAAGTGGTCACTGGAAGCTATATCTTCAGCAATTTGCCTATATACCTACGTCAGGGCCTCGACCATATAAGCATCTGCGCAGGTAGAAATATTCTTTGCCAGCTTCGTCTACGCTTCGAAGTTAGGCCAAAAATATAAAAATAGCTCCTGGACTTCTCAAAACAGTCCTGAACTTAATGAACAATTACGTTCTAAAATGAAAGAAAAAAATATGTATCCTAGCATTTGATGAGATCAAAATAACAGAAAATTATGAATATGATAGAGAAGAAGGTGAAGTAATTCCTCCTAAAAAGTTTGTTCATGCTATAATGGGAAGAGGACTATTTCATAATTGGAAACAGCCTATATATTATAACTTCGATACGAAAATGATGGCAGCTATTTTATATGAAGTAATTGAAGCAAAGGAAACAAATAGTTACCCTGTTGTAGGCATTGTTTCTGATCTGGGACTGACCAATTACTCCCTTTTGAATGAATTAAATATAAATATTCAAAACACTTCTTTTGTTAACCCAGTGGATAATTCAAAGCGCGTCTACGTC
>OZ005740.1:57672395-57748583 GCA_963930735.1 Dioctria linearis
AACAAATGATTATTTTCTTTATGATGGCAAGTGATATACTTATCTAATAGATTCAATGCGCATGTTGTTTGCTCTAGAAGATGAACCTAACCTGAAATTGCAATTAGAAAAAGAAATAGTTAGTAAATTATATTGTATTTTATTATTCGCATGTTGTTTGCTCTAGAAGATGAACCTAACCTGAAATTGCAATTAGAAAAAGAAATAGTTAGTAAATTATATTGTATTTTTTCTATAATATTTAGTAAGACATTGTACATAATACAGCGAACACAAAAGGTTAACTAATATTCTAGAAAATTATTTATAAGAAATAATTAAAACAATTTATATGAAATATAAAATATCTTACCTGTCAATTGACCGCCACCAATATATTTGTCAATTAACTTGAGGGTCTATTACTCGACACTGCGGCAGCGCTTGTTCGCGGGATTTCGATATTCTCCTAGATGTTGTTGTAAGACAACACTGTAAAAAGCGAGACAGATATATACATAATAAGCATTCAAACTTGATTGGTAAAATGATTAGAACAATAGCAGAAAATGAACAGCATTTAAAAGAAACCGTTTTTTTCTTGTAGTTTTAGCTTGAGTCAAACCCGTTGTAGTTGCCACTTCTTTATGTACTTGCGAAAAAATAAGCTGAAGCGTTAATAGAAATAATAGAAAAATTTAAATAAAATTTAGTATTTGTTTTAATTCAGGCCGTGTAATTTTTAATTTAAACCCAAAATTCCAAACGTTATCTCGTGAACTATCTCAACAGGTTCTGTAATAGAAAAAAAAATCATTAAAATAATGACATTTATTTGTAAATAATAAACTCCGTTTGCGACTGAATTAGAAGAAAATCAATAAAATAACTTCATTAAAATGGAAAGGTACAGGTAAAATTGGTGAAGCGGCTATCCCAAAGTGAAATTTCCATGACCTTGATAACTCACTTTTCGTGGTGTCGACTATGATCTTTAATGCCTTATATTCCATTTAAGCATACGTTTTAAATGGTAGTGTTGGCTTAAACAAATTACCCTAAAAGCAGTTTTCCTAAAAACAATTTCCGTAAAAGAAATTTTCCTGAAATATATTTCCTAAAATAGTTTGGTAAAAAATATCGGTAGAAGCAATTGCCTTAATGAGCATTTCCCAAACAAGCAATTTCCTGTAATTTACGAATTTCAAATTAGGCAGTATAGAATGAACTATTGAGCTTTAAGATTTCAAAAATGTGAAATTCTTTTATTTCACGTATACGTAGACGCAGTCAAGGTTTTAAACCCTGGCTGCAATTTGATGGGGTGTACGCGGTACATAAACCACTACACCAGAATAATAATCTGATAGGTAAATGGTGAAAATGTATAATTAAAACGATGATATCTAATTTGAAAACAAACTGACCATTTATTTGACTTGTTCCTCTTTATATTTAAAATTTCTTTGAAGTAATTCTTGTTTCCTCACTGTCGCAAGTCGTGCTTGAAAATTATGGAATTTGCTGACGGTGAGGAAATGCGCCTTGAAATTGATTGAATGGCATGTAATAAGCTGTAAGTATGTGCTGACAATAAATTTGTTGGATATGCACGTACAATGACCTTACATTATTTTAATTCTAACATTGTTCACTTACAATTATCTTAAAAATCCTGTATTGTGAAAACTGTTTTTCTGTACTAGATATATGACTTCTCCCAAAATTTAAGGAAATTGCTCGTTATGGAAAATGACCGTTAGGGAAATTACTTTTAGGGTAATTATTTTTTGGGAAACTGTTTTTACCGAAACTATTTTAGGGAATCTTTTTGATGATATTATGCGCATATCGTTTTAAATACCCATGCCGAAAGTTCTTTGTACATTTGCAATAAATGCAATAAATATTATGTGAAATTGATGACAGACGAATTATGTGAGACCGATGAATTTTCATACGCAGATACAATTTTGGGTATGCATATTTAACCCATTCACTGCCAACTACGAGATATCTCGTAGTAAGCGTATGTAACAAAACTGCCGTCTACGAGATATCTCGTAGTGTGCTACAATTTGAGATTGATTACAAATGGCCATTTTAATTAGGAACTATTAGAAAGAATCAATGAAAAATTTATATAGTGTAGAAAACATACAAAATATAAATTTTTATTAGAAAAATTATAGCTTAGACGATTGTATTACTAATATTTAAAAATATTTTTATTGTTGTTGCTGTGTATGATGAGCTTTAAAGCAAGGCTCAGCGCCACGTGCTGGGTTGTTTGGGTACACTGGACAAAAATACCTAGTTTCCTTGCATTGTTTTTGCTTTGTACACATTCGACATGGCTTTGTAAGCATTTTTTTTTTGTTTGGAAAGCAGAAGTTCTATGTAATGAAAATGAGTTGTATTTGTATTATAGTTGATGCTTTCTCCTGCATTGCCGCCGTCGCCATCAAGTAAATGCATTATAAGTGATTCCTTAAAATTAAGCAGCGTCATCTTTTTATTCCCTCGATTTCTTTGTTTATAGAACATGTATGCATTATGTAGGAAGATTTCGAAGTAGTATAGTGAAATTATCTTGTACCAACGGATGGTTTTCCTGAGAAATGAGTAGTTTGACATACGATGGTTAGAGCGATCAACAACGCCTTCCATCCTTAAAGTACAATTTCTGACTAGTCGACATTTTTCCATTTTAGTTCTTCACTTGAACTATTTCCTTTATGCATGTTGGATTTAGTCAGCACCTCACGCTTATCTTTCTATTTGTTGACCATAATAGATTCTGATCTCAGCCATTCCGATTCTCCTCGATGCAGTTTCTTTTTGACCAAATTTTTTGGATTTCCCTTTCGGTCGAATCTTAACGTGCCGCATACATATGTTGATTTACTCGTGAGAGCTTTCGCAAGTTCAACTGATATATAGTAGTTCTCCATATAAAGCGCAAGAACACGATTCAGGAAACCATCCATCAGTGCCAAAACGACATTTCAACTATGACTTCGTTCACTGAGGTAATCATATCTGCCCGCATAAATTTTCACTCTCAAAGCTATTCCTTCAGGTTCGCAAAGTTCATTTGGTTTGATGCCGTACTTATGCCATTTGTTTTTTATGTATTGCCGAAAAACCAGCCTTTCTCGCCAAAGAACTATCGCTTCGTTAGTACACAATTTTCTCGCCGGCTTATAGATACGGTCCATAGTTTCTTTGAAGTTGGGAGATTGGAGTGATCTTGAATCTATCACCTTGTTCTTCCTGATTATGAAAATGTAGAAATCTCAAAATTAATTGAAAACGATTTCTAGACATTCTGTTCCTCCAAAATTCGAAATTATAAAGTTCACTTATTTTCCAATGGCGAGTAAGCCAATTTTACCGGTGTGCATAAGTAATCCAAAGAATACCCGTAATTCTTTAGCGCTGATATCCTTCCAATCTAGCAGACGGGAGGATCGCAATAATGGCGACTTTGCTGTTTGTTGACCAACATAGCGGTTGGTTTCTTGAATAATTTAATTCAAAAAGATTCTGTCAAAAACAGATCGAAGAAATCCCCTGGCGATTTTACATCGGCTGGACTTATCAACTCAGGATTTTCTCTAAATTCAAACTGTAGCGGATCTCTTTTGTCGGTTGTCCATTTATTCGCATCGTTTTGATATGCGGCCTTGGACCCGAAACGTCGAGCAATGAAATAAAAAAATAAATATTTTTGAACAAAACGATCGGTGTATTCCTCAAAGAAATCTTCCAAAATATATACGTCATTTAAATAGCCCAATCAAAAACATAAAGCCAGCTGGAAACCTATGAGCTGTAAATTCAACTGTTTGATAGACCTGTGCATATATATATCTGGATTGGTCAACATTTGAAGGTCCCAAGAATTTTGTGCGAAGCTGACAGTTGTGCTGGTCATTTAGTCTCAATGTATTGGACGAATATTGCTCTTTTTGCTGATACTGGTTTTCAATCCCTATAAGACGAGCCCAGTCAGAATCAAATACGACTTGACAAAAAGTAATTCAACTTTCAGATCCACTATAATATCGCTGATCTGGAAAATCATCTGGTAAATATTTATCTCCCCTAAATAATTTGTATATTCATCGACTCTTGAAAATGAAAATTTTTTGTGGCAGTCAATGTCATAAATAAAAATACCTATATCGCCCTCCCTAACATCTGCTACATAATGTAAATATATCATGTAGGAAAATCAGCTTTCATACAAATGTGTACATATTAAGTTGATTCGCGTTGAATTTCCATTAGCATTTCAAATCTCATCCAGACACTTTTCAACAGTCGAGAAATTCCATTAAAAGTTACTAAGGCGATAATAATGTCAATCCAACTTGGCTCGATCGAGGTGAAATGCGCAAAAAACTAAGTATTTTTTCGATACAAAAACTTTTACTGTGTACGTACCAAGAGATTTTCTTCAAATTCGATAAAGTTGGCATTAAAAAGTTTTACGATTTTAATTTATGTCGTGAGCGTGACCAAGTTATTTAGCTTTGCGTGAAAAAAAGAAAAAAAATCTTAAAGTTAGCGGAGGCTTCAAATCCCAGGG
This sequence comes from Dioctria linearis, assembly GCA_963930735.1. Classification (NCBI taxonomy): domain Eukaryota; kingdom Metazoa; phylum Arthropoda; class Insecta; order Diptera; family Asilidae; genus Dioctria; species Dioctria linearis. The sequence continues at coordinate 57,676,972 of OZ005740.1, forward strand.
AATTTATATCTTTTCTACTCCCATAATATAATCCTTTTACTCTGACCATAGTTGGAAATAAACCTCCTACAATTTAGTGTGCATATAACTGCTTTTTATTGTTTTATCGAAAATCCTGCATGATAGGATACTGAACCTGATATAAGTCGAAAGTTATTGAGTGGATACAAATTTGGCTTATGGTTCCTTTGGGTAGAGAATTTGAGTTCAATTGGTTCTCACCAATAATTGAAAAATTTCGATTATAACTGGATACTCACTGAGATGCCATTGGGAATTCAAATATGAATAATATTTCATTCAGTAGTCGGAACTGGCTTTGATCTTTCGGTCCAATTAAAGATGTTGAGAAATAGATGAGTTTTCCTATAATTCCTATAATTGCACGATGGGTTTTAGTTGATTATGATCATCGAAATATTAGGAAAAGTTTTTGTCTTTGTGAAAACTTTACTGAATTCTACAGTATCTATGATAAAAGATTCAGTGGATAGCCTCTTAAGGAACGCTCTCATTTTAAATTAGATATTTGAGTGCGCATTTGTTTTTCTTTTTCTTTCTGATTAGTTCAGCACTTAGAGTATAGAGAGAACAGGAGGTGTAATAAGTCAAATTAGTTCAGCCTGTAGGCTTGTGATAAGCTTCCTGTCAAATCGAAAGCAACGAGTAAAAGTGGATGGTGAGTTTTCTGGTCTATTATCACTGTAGAGAGGTATTCCATAATGTTCTATTCTTGAACCTCTTCTGATCACTCTATTTATAAATGATCTGCCACAATATCCAATTCGCTAAGGTTCACTTGTATGCGGATGAGGTGCAGATTTACCATAGAAGTTCTATCGGCCTTATGGAGAATTGTTTGGGGTGCATTAATGAGGATCTATCAAACTTATCTGAGTGGACTCGTGATAATCATATAAGGTTAAACCCCATGAAATGCTCTGCAATCCCAATACACAACCCAAGCTTTGATCTAGTGCAGCTTCCACCAGTTTGTATCGACTATGTTACCCTTCCGTATGGAGATAATGTTATAAGCCTTGGAGTTATGATGAATTCCAGCTTAAAGTGAACAGATTAAATCAGCGCACAATTGAGGAAAATTTATTCTGGTCTGCGGATGTAGTGGTTGTGTGCTGATATACTACCTCTCTGCACTCGTGAAAGATTTGTCAAGGTTCTCCTCTTGCCACACTTCTGCTTTGCAAACTTTATTTACCCTAAACTAGATACTACAATTGAACGTATAATGGATGTAGCCTTTAATGGCTGTCTTCGGTTTATCCATGGATTGCGACGTTATGATCACATCGCACCCTATAAAACTTCCTTGTTTCGCTGTACATTGTAGACATACTTGCATCTCAGAGCGTTGATCTTCCTCTTCGACCTTATTACATCAAGCAAACCTTGATATCCTTATAACCGCTTACAATTTCTGCGTTCAGCAAAACACCGAAAAATTCTTATTCCCAGATTCTCTAAATGAGTCATGGAGGGTTCTTTCCTTGTTCATGCATAGTTTTAGAAGGTTACTCCGGTCACATAGTCTTTTATTATTCCTTACAGTTTGCTTTTATTTTTACTTTTGATATTTAAATAATTCTTTGTTTTTCGTTTGCTAAATTTTCCTTTCTCTTTTTTTTTCTATCTTTGCATATATGATTTCTTCTTTTAAATTAATTAATTAATTTAGTCTGCAGTATAAGTTTAATAGTAATTAATTTCAAAATTATTTTTTTGGCTTATTAATTTATAAGAAAGTACTGTATAAGATAATTATCTTGTGTAGAATTTTTTTTAAATAAATATGAAATATGAAAATCTAAAAGACATATCATCGTTTAACCTACTGATATTCTTCATAAAAAGAGTATATGCGTCTAAATGGCATTCTATGGAGGAAACATTGAAATCTTTTAACACAATGATTTTTGAATTAGGCTCGGCCTTTTGGGAAACGACAGTAATGGTATCCATAATTTCCTCATATATGTTTAATGTATACTTTGCGGTAGAATGTAGAGACAACAAATACAGTGGGTACAATTTTCAATTTTAATTTTAACACATGAATTTATTTTCAAATTCAGGCAACCTAATTGGAAATTCAGGTAACCTATGTTAAACTAACAACTGCGCTCTGGGCTTAAGTGTAAGGCATGATGAACAGAATGGGCTTATAATTTGAAAACAGAAAAATGCACATATTAGATGTCACACCTTACAATTTTTCCCAGGGTATTATATTATAATTTTCAATCAAATTAATTTTAGCATTTGTATTTGTACATAATTTGCCGTGCCGTGATAAACCCACAAAAAACAAGTTTGGTAACGCTCATCATGACACACCTCACTGCATCTTAATCTTCACACAAATCTTCACACATGTTTTTATTTAAGTTGCAAGGTCAAGCAGTGATGATGATTGGTTTTTACTCACTCCTTTGCCCTTTGATGAAGTATTGTGCTACACTTTTCAATAATTAGCACAAATTGATTATTGAAGTCTTCTTCATCCCTCATTATAGAAATTTTAATTATAATTTATCATTTACGAGAGGGATTCATGCAATTTTAACTCTTCGTTTATTAATGACGCATGTTTCATGTTGCAAGTTCCATGCGCCATGTGTCTACTGAAGCCATGTTTGTGTTCTGTGGTGGAAAAAGTGCGATTTTTAAATTAACTCCAATAACTACAAACACACACTTTCGCGGCTATCTATCCTGATGGTGATCCAAGAAGCTAATCTAGAAAAAACTTAATTTATTCATTACAATACATACATATAATAACTTGATTTCATATCTGGCTAACAGTAGGTTCCTACGCAACAGTTATGGTCAGAAATGATATTCTTACAGAATCTCTAGTGGATCCTTTAAACTTTACACTTAACACAACATTTACTGCTTATTCATATAGAAATTTGCCAAAATTCTAAGAGTGCAAGATTGAGGGGTATCTACTTCAACACGAACAGTAAACAAGGAAGCGCCGCTTGAAGACAATAATAGCCGACTGGATAAAAAAGCTTTAAATTCAAACGTGAAGAGTAGATGAAGTGTTTGAAGTTTGATTTGAGCGAAATTACAAACTCTATCAAAGGCCTGCAAAGTCAACGTTTTTTATCTCCCCAAAAGAATTCAGTCTGCAGATGGCCATATAGGCCAGAAGCCACATCGGCGAATATTGATTGATAAGTTGATTATTTTTTAAAAAATTTATTAATTTGGGTTTAGGATAGATTCAAAAACCTTTGAACGAATCAGAGGTTATTTCGATTCATCAAAATTGAAATTTTTTTACGAATTAATCAAAGAAACCAAAATAAGACTGTACCAAGATATGACAGACACCAGATATATTTTACCAACTCCTCGACTGCTTTCAGATTGAATCTTTATTAATTGAAGAAAAGAAACAAGGACATTGCATAAAATGGTGGTTATTCTTGTTTTACGAGATATTCCTTTCTCATAGCTATTTCTAATAACAATTTTATTGCTGATGATTATTGCCTGGATGTGGATAAATTGGATTATGACCGTGGATTTTGTTCAAGTTTCCTTCACAGCTACTCAATCGATGTCGTTTGTAAGGCGATGTAATAAATTCTCATCCTTTAAGTGCTAAGCTCTTGAATTCTAAAAATCTTACGAGCAAAAGCGTGGTAATTTCGAAGTGAAGAAAAGGTTTTATGTGACTGCTATGATACATATGTTTATTTCCGTTCAGGGATTGACGTTTAGTTTTAGTTTGTAATACAATTTTATAGGATAAATAATAAAAATGAAATTTCCTTATGCCTAAAGTATTCAAACGATGTATCGAACTCTTTAATTGTCCAGTTCTTTTGAAATGCAATTCATAAATAGTATTGGGAATAAATTTACATATAGTAGAGACTAGTCGCATACAGTGGTTAAAATATCCGTACTCCTATATATCGAAAACTATATGAATAAATATAATATATATATATAGCGCATCTTCTATCGCTAAAGTTGTTTTTGTATTTCATTGGTTTTCATATTCCGAAGTGAGAGCTCTTCCGTTCAGAAAGGATTAACGAAAATGACAATTTTTCGGTATACGTGAAAAATTGGAATTTTCGTATAGCAACACTTCGAGTATATATAGTCTATTTTCAAAATTATACCTGAAGCTGTAATGTAGATACTACCATACACCCAATTTTGAGGTCTCTATGTCAGAGCTTCCTTATTCGGTATCTAACGGCTATATTCATCTTTCAGCGGAAACTGTCTCAAGTTAAACTAGAAATGGAGAATAGAACAATTGGTCAAGACGGCTTACATAACTTTCTACGCCTCAAATAGAGTCCGAAGCCTAAAATGTTTGGTTATACTCAGGTACACACTATCCTTACCTATGGTGAATTGGTTTGATAGCCAAACTTAAGTAAAGCTTACAAGCAAAATAAGTTAGGGTGCGTTCAACGAACTGCCTCTATAGGTTGCATAGGCTCTATAAGACCAACTTCAACAAATACTCTGAATGGAGATTAATAATGCTACTACCTGATCTTCATGTCGACTGTAAAATCTCTTGTGCAGAACGACATTTTCATACAGCGAGTGTATGCAAAGTGAGCTCTAGATGGAAACGGCTAAGTATTTTTTACCATATCCAGAACGTTACGGTCTGTGTATAACATAACTAGAACAAGCTGAGCTAAAAGCTGCTGTTGTTGTACTAGCTTGAATAGCACAGCCGGATGTTGATGTAGTAGCTGGAATCTTAAGGCTTAAAGAGAATTTGACGGTCATCAGAGTTCATCAGTGCCGACAAATGTCAAAATACGTTCTTCACGAAAAATGTAAACACAATGCAACGGTCATCAGTGTTCATCAGCTATTAGAGGTGCAAAAATAAAAGTATTCGGTGATTAAAATTATAAAAAGATTCGAATTTATAGTGGAAATGATAATAAATTAAACAAATGTTTTCCCTTAATCGACTGCGTCATCTACGCATGCTTTATGCGTTATATAAAACATATAAAAATGATATAAAACTGCATGGGAAGAGAAAACAAAGACGAAAGTGTTGGGTAAGGGAAATCAATTTATCAAGGGACTGTAAAGGATATTTTGCTGCGACATATTTAAAAATGAAGGAGGTTGACCCAGCAGAATTCTTTTAAAACACCAGAATGTCAAGAACTATATATGACCTATTCGTGAACCTGATGAAAGAGTACGTCTCAAAACATTCACTTAGGCCACCAATTTCCTACGAATGTCGATTAGCATTAACTTTAACGTAAATAAATAATACATTTACATTAAAAAAAAAGTTTTAAACTCAATTCAATCTAGATACCTTTCCCAAGGCGTATCAATCCAGTATTTAGCCTGGAGCTTTAAAATGGGCAAAAGTACTGTACGAGCGATAGTTTTTGAAACGTGTGAACAAATTTGGAAAGTTCTTGGGCCTTTCTATGTCAGTAACCCTACCCATGACGATTATAAGCTTTTTTCAAAAGACTTTGACCGATTGTGGAATATGCCCCATGGCATAGGAGCCCTGGATGGCAAGCATATTAATGTAATATGTCCACCAAAAAGCGGATCGCATTATTTTAATTATGAAAAGACTTTTAGCGTCGTTCTTATGGCAGCTTGTGATGCTAATTACTGTTTTTCGCATATTGATGTGGGTAGCTTGGGAAGTCAAAGTGATGGAGGTAATTCACATACATTATTAACAAGAACATGTGTCCTTAAATAAATTTCTTTTTCTTAGGTGTCCTCAGAAAATGTAAATTCGGATCCCAGTTTTTGGATGGTCAACTACCAATTCCTCAAGACAGTGATTTGCACAAAACAAGCAAAATGTTTCCTTATTTTTTTGTGGCAGACGCTGCCTTCCCGCTTAAAAGAAACCTAATGCGCCCATTTCCAGGAAAAAATTTAAACGCAAATCGATCAACATTCAATTACAGATTGTCCCGAGCACGAAGAACTATTGAAAATGCTTTCGGTATTCTCGTTGCTCGCTGGAGGATACTTCGAACCACCTTACATTGCAGTCCTACAAATGCACAAAAAATGGTTTTAGCCTGTTTAGCTCTACATAATTTCATTAAAATGAACCAGTGTCCGTCACAAGATGTTGCCAATCCAGAAGGATATGCAGATTGGGAAAATTCACAACACGAGTAGGAGCCCAGAGCATGGAGAAACGAGGTTAAAGTTGAAAATATGACAGAACTCGCAGTTCCTCGGCATCTAATCAGCCCAGTCGGGATGCATATAATTTAAGAGAGGTTCTCGCACATTATTTTCTGAATGAAGGATTTGTTTCCTTTCAGTATAATAATATATAGTATTAATTACATTTATTGAAAATATATATATTCAAACAAAGAATTCCATTTATTTAACACACTCACAAAAATGTACATATTCAAATCTCAGTACATATTCAATACACCTAACCAATAATGTCCACTATAACAAAATAAAAAACTTCAACAGATTCAAAAACAAAAAAACTTGGGCACATAAAACATTAATTTCAATCGGATTAATTAATTATTATAGGAACTGTCTCTTCCTTTTCCTGAAGACGCACTTTTTCTTCAAATTAGTCAGATCCGTAAGAATATATAATCTTGCGTCTTCTTGAACTTCTACTGGTAAATCGTCCAGAAGTTTTGCGATGGTTCGACTGAAAAGTTCATTAACTCCTATGTCCATTATGTCAGCCTCGCACTTTGATAATATTGAATCAAATTTTTTTTCAATATTGTCCTGCTTTTCGCATTTTCTTTTCTTTATTGCGGTGTCTTGGGTCTCATCAGTAAAAATATCGGTATTTTCGCTAATTGTGCTGCTTGTGAATTCGGTGTTTCCTCGAGATCTGTAATATTTCAGAAATGCATTTAAGAGTAAAAATACAAAATATTAATAATTACTTGCAACTTGTAAGCACGTCAGATAGAAAACGTAAATTTTCCATTAGCTCCCATTCTATATGTATACTGGCCCCACTTCCTGACGGCAAGTTTTTCTTTTTAAGCTCCCTTGTATCCCGATCCCTGAGCACCTTCCACTTTTTCTGACACTCCTCATCTTCAAATTTAATTACGTTAATTATGTTACACTACTCACAATATAACAAATTCGGATATACCGGATACTCCTAACTTCTCACCGATTTCTTTCCACTGCTTGTATTTTATTAGCGTATTTCTATAATTTGTACTTCTCTTATCATAAAGGCACTTTTTATTTTTAATTTCTTCTATTAACGCTTCTTCAAGGCACAACTCATTAAAGCCGCTCATTTTAAAACTAAAATTTAAACAAGTAAAAAAGCTAGAATTGGTCTAAGACCAATTCTTATGATACCCTAGATGAATGCCAGTATTAAATTTCGTATGGTCACCAATTTATTCAAGTTTGATTTTTGAAGTAGTTTTTCGCATATATTTCTAGAACGGTTTGTCGCACAGAAAAAATGGTTATAACCAATTTAATAGGATTTCGTATTCTGCAGAAGTTTTTAGTACAATAAAAATGTCTTGGACTGATCGTTTTCACACTATACATAAAAAACCAAATTTTTTATATGGAAACACCAAGAATGGGTTGCCCGATTTAGTCCATTTTTGAAATTTTATTTGCTAGTACAATGAAAACACCATGTACGAAATTTCAGCTCTCTACGTTGACGCGTTCTCAGGCAGTGTCCAAATATATAGCGGCAAACGAAATTTTTATATGGCAACCCCACGAAGGAGTTGCCCGATTTGTCCCATTTTCGAACTTAATTTTATTTTTTTTTTAAGTCCGTGTACAAAATTTCAGCTCTCTAAGTATACGCGCTCTCGAGTTATCGTGCGCACAGACGGACGGACGGACGGACGGACGGACATGCAAAAATCAAAATAACTTTTAATTTTATGCGTGGGTGTCCAATCCATTTTGCTCTACCATCATTATTTCGAGGTGTTACAAACGGAATGACAAACTTAGTATACCTCTATAGATTTCATCTAGGGTATAAAAAAACAGCATACAACAGCACAAGTTCGCAAGCTCAAACTGAAAATGTCAAGAAACGCTGAACTACGTTCATCAGAATAGGAATAATTCCTATTCTCATCACCGCTGATGACCGTGCGTTGTTTTCTGAACAATTTGTGTCTGTGTATTTTTATTCATTTTGACATTTCTCAGCACTGATGAACTCTGATGACCGCCGCATTGTGTTTCCCGCTTTATAATTAAGCTTTGAGCTGATAGCTTATTGCTGATTCCATTTGTAACAAAATGGCTTGAGGTTGTCGTTGTATTTGGGGGAGAAGCAGTTCTGCAAACATTTGCTACGAGAGGCAAGATTATCGGATTTCGTCTTCAGCTGAACGGGAAAGCGTAAGCCTGGGGTAAGATAAAACATCACTGCGTTTGGTGAGAGTGATAGTACAAGCGAAGATTATAAAATGTATGTAAAATTTAAGAAACTGGATTTAAATGCAAATTTTGTTTGAATTTATTCAATATACAACAAGAATTCGAGAAGACGAAGAAACTTTCATATTATTAGTAAAGTTTTTGCTTAAATACTAATTTAATAGTTTTTCAACGTATTTTCAGTTTTTCTACATATTTCTTCACCTGTTCTGTTTTTGTTAATTGTCTGTCGGCTGTGCTTGGATATTCAAGTTTTCAATTCATCTAAATCCTAGTTTTAAATTCTTCAAAAATTGTTGGCTGAGTTTGATCGTGCGAAATCGTGGACTCTGGCTATAGTCCTGGAAGAGCAGATATCTGTGAAGATTATTTGTATTTATTTTTGGGTCTTTTTCTATAACATAACACCTAATTTGTAAATTGCAATCTTACAATCTTGCTACCATATAATTCACTTTTGCGTTTGTTAAAAAGTGACCTCTATCATCGAATTTATGTGGTAGACGAGCAGAGATAACCACACTAATGAGCCCTCTCTGATCGCTGGGTCGAAAAGCTCGATACTTTTTCTGCATCTCAATGCATTTGGTAAATTCATGTGTGGAAAAAAACAGTTTTTTTACCCAATGAATTCCAGTCGAATAAAGACGAAAAATTTCAGCCTTTTTCTATAACTAACAGCAGTCTGCAATTCTTCATTTTTGAAAGTTCATCTTTCAGTTAAAAAATAAATTTGTGTGAAGCTATCATTAACTTGAAAGTATGAGGTTAGATTACTTAGCGCCTTTTCTAAACACATCACTTCTTATAATCTTGTAGCGGTCACACATCGCATTGCGTAATAAAAGACTCAATCCTGATGTAACTTGATCTAGCTTTTTAATTTACATTAATTTACATCGTTAAATATTGTGGCTGTTGCATCTACTTCTTTGTCGTGGCGCCTAAATTTATATTATGTCGGCCGTTTTACATTAAGAAAAACTTTGGCTTCAAGTGCGTCGATTGTCAAAAACATTATCTGCCTTATGTTGTAAGCTAGCTTTATTCTCAGTTGATATCAACTATTGCTAGTGGATCGATTGGATTTCGTTTAGAAAATTGTGGAATAGCTAGCATAAATAGTTCCTACACAGCTGGTGATTCCGACTCTGAAGACACAAACTCATCTGGTCTTCTCGCAATGGTTACTCGCATGGGTAAAGAAATGGAACATATTTTGTAAATCCAAGCAGGATGAGTTTAAAAAATCAATGCACACCATAGTAAAGGATTTTGACGAAATAAAAAAAATCGCAGACACTTTATAAGCGCACAAGTTCCGTTTAAAAAAACTCGAACTTGAAAGGTCGCAAATGAGTACAGAAATGGAACACCTGAAAGATCGTCTCACTTTACTGGAAGCAAGACAAGACCATTGACAAAATTCGTCGAGATATTTAAAATATTCAACCATATGAAAAGCTTTTAGCAACGATTCATAAAATACATGAGTTTATTAAAATACCTGCGGTTGACGAGGACATAATTAAAGTTTATAGGACTGGGAGAAAACGTAATGTAGGCAAGATCAAATGTTTTGCAATTGTCAAATAGGTACTCCTAGTAATTTTTAAGGCATAAGCTACTTATAGCATCTAAACCTGCTAAGAATTTAACTTCAGATAGTTTAGGATTCCGAGATCCTGATATTATATATATAAACGGATTTTTAACTAGGGAGAAGAAATCTTTATTTTATAAGGCAAAGCAATTCAAAGTGAGAGACAATTACAAATATGTTTGGATAAAGCACTCGGTTATAGCAGACCAATACTTGGAGCTCTCTGGTATAAAAGACGGTGGTGGATGTCTTATTGCAGTCAAAAAGTCTTTTACATCATCATGTTTAGTCTCTTATAACAATTCAGACGAAATTCTGAGGATTTTCATTAAAAGAGAAAACTTTACTTTGTATGCGTGCTGTGTATACAGGCTGATTCAGATCAAGATTCCGGTATACTCCGCGATTGCTTGAGGTGAGCTGATCAAAAAAAAAAGTAAAGCTCATTGAAAAGGTCTAACGATTATCTATCTACTAAAGTTTAAATCATCAACATAGGGTGTAACGTTCAGAAGTTATAGGGTAATCTATAAAAACATACCCAGTTAACCTTAAGTCCCGTTATCTCGTAAACCGTTAGGATTGCTCTCCCCCACCCATACAATTTTTTGCTCGTCTAAGCATGACCTGTCCGTAGCCTTCGGATATTATACCACTAACGGGACACCCTGTATATACTAAGTAAAAACGATTTTTTTATGGCAACCTTATGAAGGAGTTAACCGATTTGTCCCATTTTCAAACTTGAATCTGCATCCTTTTTAAAAAAAAACCGTGCGTAATATTTCATCTCCCTTTGTGAGCGCATTCTCGTGCTGTCGTGAGGACAGTGGGACAGACGGACAGATAGGCAGATGGACATGCAAAACTAAAAATAACTTTTCTTGTTATTATTTGTATTATGTGTGTGTATCCATTCCGTTGGATTTTACCAGGAATATTTCTATCCGTAAAGAACGGAATGGCTAATTTTATATAACTTACCTTAAAGTGAACAAGGCTGTGCAAACAAACTGGTATGCAGTTTTTGTAATATGTATTCATAAAAATTAGTTTGTATATGCGCATACCATGAAAATATATAAAGTGAAATATTAGACAACGTCTCTTTTTAATACAGAGCTTTTATAGCTGTCATGGAACCTCAGCAAAGAGAGACATATCGGTAATTAGTTAAAGCCAAATAAAAAGTTGAGTTGCAAGTGCTCATTGTTGTCTCAAATCTGGAATTTTTGTGTGTGGAACTGAATAATTGATTGCACGGTCTCAATCTGCTGACAATTCGTTTTCGTACTAGACTAAGCAAACAGGTGAGTATGACAAGATGAGGTGAGGGGCTGAAAACGATGTTACTTGGCTCAGTAACTATGCTTCAGCAACATTTTATGCTAGCTTTTTAGCTAGAAGACCTCTTTGCTCTTTTATTGTAATACTGCCATCCCATTGCTTCTTGGGTTATTTTTGACTACTGATGAGAGCCGCTTTTTCTAATTAATGATTTCAGTTTTTTTTTTAATAACTCTAATCTCGAAGATCTAGAAAGATATTCTGACATATTGCAATGTCACGCGGATTGTTAGTCAAAATAATATTTGGTGGATGCGAAAAACATGTATATCGCATGTATTTTGCATGCGCAAGAACTTTTTTTGGTTGCAGACAAAATTTTTTTATAATATAATTTCTATATTGTTATTAGCCGCCGTAGTTTAATTCGCAAAGTACTGCCGTACTGCGTTTTGTAGATATAAGATTTTAGGGCATCTTTCACCTCTTGATAGAATTTGTCGTGGAAAAATTAGAAAATTGTTACGGTAAATATAAATTTGGATGTGCAAAGATTGTTTATTTTTTGTATTTATTTATTAAGAATTTCATCAAAGATCTGATTACTGAGTTTACAAAAGTATCAAATTTAATTTTGTTCAAGAAATAATTTTTTGGGATTCTCCGGTATATAGCAAAAGCTAAAAAAATGTTCTAATTTGTTATTTCATCACACAACTCATTAATTTTTGGTGACAAGTTTCAAGTCTCGGTTTCACTCATCAACAGGTCCCAAATAGCGAAATTGGGTGATTTGAAAAACAAATGAAAAAACGAAAAAAAAAGAAGAAAGAAATGAAAAGTTTGAGAAAAATAGAAAAAACAATTTTTTTATATATTAAAAAAATCTAAAATTTTTTTTAAAGAAGCAGATTCATTCGAAGCGAATCGAACCTGTATACGCCACGCAGTGGGCTGAAAAGCAAAGAAGAAAAAGGAAGAAGAAGAAGCGTTTAGTGTCAGCAGAAAACCTTCCACTCATCGGTGCAGCTTGGTTTTCTGCCTGCTGCAGACGCTTGAAAATAGATCAAACTGATCTCTTCTCATATAAACTCAGAATAAATTTTTCCTCATATAATTCACACCCAGAATAGTAGACGGAGATTTCGCTAACAAGTTTTTTGCCACAATAGAAGATCCAGATCGTCTCTTTGGAATAAATTTACGAACGATGGAATTGCAGGGCCATATATCCGGAGAGAGGACCGCCTTAAACAGATTTTCCGGAACTAAAATCCTAAAGGACGCAGAAAATGAGCGTTTCTCATGATCATGTCGAGCAGATATTTTCTTAGGCAATCAAAGAGCTCGGAGTGCCGACACGTCAAGAAATGTGTTTAACAATCTCCTCTTCGGTGGTGTCTGGATGTACTCTAGATGTGAAAACACATTTAGGAAGCCTGGCTGGCCGCAACGTAACAACATCTCCAACTACAGGCGAACCATAAACCAAAATATAGGGTAAAATGAAGTGGTGATTCTATACCGTGGTTAGCCATGGCAAAAACGTGACTCTAGACAAAATATCGTACAATGTCACAATAAAAACTATATTAAATTTTCGAATACAGACATTCTATTCTATTCTAACTGATTGAGGCATCAATTTGAGGAAATCGACGTCAATGTTTTATTTCCTTATATCTTGTGTTCTAATACAAAATTTCCATCCATATTGCGCATAAATTTAGTGCCATATGAAATTATCTTTACTTTAAATTGTCGTTCGAATAAGTTGGAAGCTATCTGATATATAGCAAATTTTTTAAATCAGATAGAAGCTTTACCCAAAAGTGAAATCACATAAAATAATTTTCCAAAGTCGTATCTGTCACTTAGCACTTCGGGATACCGTTTCCAGATTTTTGTAAGAATGCAACGTTCTTACTACCTTGGTGTTTTAATGAAATAAACAAGTTTTACTTATTTTAATTTTGTGTTATATGGGACCCGAACTCACAATCGGTCATATATGTAGATGGAATACAAGATTTTTTGAAGAAAACAACATTTTTTTTTCTTGTATTTATGATATAATTTAGAATCGTTGAAAATAAAGCCTACAGTTTTAGCTAGATCGGCCACTATATAATAAGAGTATCCTTCGTCCATGAACCTAAAGGAACATTACTTTGTTGTCCCTAGGCAATATCTGGTTACGTGTGGCAGCTCTAGATTAGTTTCGACTCAAATTCTACAGAGAACAGAACCAGGAGGGCAGCTTGTTTGTCTAAAACAAAGTGCTGCACTTGCAGCCCTTGTTTAGGCTTTTCTGATCTGCAACCTCTAGAGCGTACACTTGCACCAGAAAAATGGAATTTGAGGTACCTACCGTAAAACGGGGAGACTTTGGCAGATTTTGAAGGTATCATCGATTTTTTTCGCATAAACTTTCGAAAAATGTAATATATTTTGGTATCATCATAGCATTGGACAACTTACTGATGTAAATTAGTAAAGAGAATCATATCGCTTAAAATTTTAGGGATAATGGCCTTAATGTGCCTGCCAAAGTTACCTTAGGTCTGAGGTGACTTTGGCAGGTCTATAACTTAGTATGTTTCTATAATTATTAAACGTAAAAGCAGATGAAACTAAGAGAAAATAGTATAAATCAAAGTAGTTTAGTAACTTGAGAAGATTTATTGGAAAAATAAATTAGCAAAAAATTAAAGGTAGCTTATGAATAATAAAACAAACAAAATCTTCACGTTTTGCACATTCTTAAAATGGATCCTTGCTGCCTCCGTGGCAATATTAGCGTAGCTAACTATAGCAAGGAACATTCTGTAGCCATTCTATGCCCCTATAAGAGCTCCATTTTATTTTATCAAATGAGTAAAAGATATCATTATTATTATTTTCTACCACATAGTCACATCATGTAAAGTATTAACAATAAATGTCTCTTATCCAGGACTTAAAGCAAGCCAACCACAAATTTTCTCCTTGTGTACACCACTTAGACTATTCGGAATAGTTTCACGAGACACGTTCAACTCTTTACTCTCACTGAATTGTAACATGCCCTTCTTAATATCTTCTAGTGTTTCTGTGATGTCTTTGTCCGTGTAGTTTCGATATCTACGCGTTCTTAGTGGCCTAATATAATTTCGGCGCATTTTAAAGTGAGCCACATGCACCCGCTATCGAATCGTGTAACACATTGAACTATTCAGTACTCCACGCCTCTTTACCATCACGTCAACCGAACACCGGCACTAGGTGCCAAAGTGATCCCGTTTTATGGTAAAAAGATGAATGAGTCGTTCTGCTTCTGGACCTTCCATCACTGCGTCTGTTTTACCAACCTTCGTAGATCCGTCAGTATACCAAACATGGATTTGATGTAGAAATTGGAGCCCTCTGCCCTGGAAGATCCATACAGTCGTTTTGGTATTTGAACCCCACTTTTCCCAAAAAGCTTTGTTGCTTATCATTTCGTGGTGGGGATTCCAGGTAAGCTTGCTATCCAGGATTATGCCTAAATATTTGGCCTTTTTATAATATTTTACTGAAATATTTGCTCAAGAAGGCATTTTTTTTATTCTCCGGTATATAGCAAAAGCTAACAAAATTTTTATTTGTTATTTCATCACACAACCCATTTGATCTTGGGTGACAAGTTTCAAGTCTTGGGTGACAAGTTTCAAGTCTTGGTTTTGACTCATCACATTTTTTTCTATTTTTCTCAATTACTTGGTTTTTTTTCATTTCTTTTCTTTGTTCTATTTTTTCATTTGTTTTTCATGACACTCAATTTCGCTATTTGGGGCCTGTTGATGGGTCAAAACCAAGACTTGAACGTTGTCACCCAAAATTAAATGGGTTGTGTGATGAAATAACAAATAACAAATTTTTAAGCTTTTACTATATACCAAAGAATAAAAAAAAATGCTTTCTTGAACAAATATGAGTTTGCTCCGGTAAAAACCTTGAAGAGTAATTTGTAATTTTAATTCTAGTGAAAGTCAAATTAACCCAGGAAGTGGGAACTGGAGGATCCTTATCCTGAAGAAGGGGAATATGACAGTCTTACCCGAGTTTATTTATAGTTTTTCATTTACTAATTCTGTCACCATCTAGTGACTATGATAAAGGCAGTTGGCATAAGCTCAGGTAACAGCTGATTCAAATTTCCCACTAACACAAATTATAATGTCATTAGCATGTTCCTGTACCTTAAAGTCAGCTCTTGGACCAGGTTTAATATCTCATCCAAAGCCAAGAGCCATGGTAGTGGAACAGTAGCTCTGTTTAGTGTGGATTCGCAATTTGAGGCGGATGATATTCAGTGTTTTTCCAGTGTGCTGCCAATAAAATGTCAGTTAGAACTCGGGAGTTCCAAGATCGCGATTTATCAAAAAATTAGCAGATAAGTGAATCAAAACTATTTTGACTGCTACTTAACAAGGGCATGGTAGAGGATGACATCGTACGGCGCAACCTGTTTTGGTTTAAAAAAATTAAATTTTCGAATACAAAGTTTTTAGATCTAACAAAAAATGAGCACATAAGTCCTGACTGAATCAAAGCTATTTAGACGGATGGAGGACGAGGACATCATGTAACCCTATTTTGATTTTTCAACTAAATTTGAGTTAATATTTCTTAGATTTCGTGAAGAATTAGCACATAATTTTCTCCTGTTTTTATTTTCCGGTAGTGCTAAGGGTCGTGTAGCTAAACTGAGGCAATTATGCAATTGCATATTATAAATTTAACCAACCAACTTAAATATTGAAAAGTTTCAAGATTCACAATCTACTAAAATTGAATATTTATTTATAAAATTATGGGACTGCTCGCGCGAATTGCACATTATTTTCCATCAAAAGTTAACATGTATTTTCCTATTTGAATTAAACAAAAAATGTATCTTGTATACCTACGCATCCAAATATGCATGTAGTAGAAAGATGCTTAACAAATTTGAAAGGTTTGAACGAAATACTTTAGAAAATTTAATGGGAAAAGTTTCCGGAAAGAACCAGAATATCCTAGGAGGTTACCATACTATGGCAGAACTTAAGCTAATAAATCTTAACCATTTGGGGCCAGAGATAATCTTAAGTTCTAATCCGAGCTACTACAACATTTCTTTTGCATGTTTTATGGAGAATGACATCCCAATGGACTCGTATGCACAAAAGTTTCTCATTTAGCAAAGCTCCTGTTCTCAAGGGAGTTGTCATGAATTTTCTCTTGTTCCTTAGGAATACTCAACGTTGATAATTTTTTATTGTTACATTGTCTTTAAAACTAAAACAGTAACTGTACGTACATAAAGCCAAGAGAAATATTTAGGTTACTTAAGATCTAAGGAATCGAACCCATATTTACGTTTATATATATGTAGGCATATAAGTACATATTTTGAAGTGCTGAAGATAGTAGGATTCTCTGTGAAAGCCGGGCGGATAGATATATTTCTCATCCATCTCTCAGTTTGCATATGAAAATTTTAAATACAATGCAGAAAATCTCTCGAAATGTTGTCTGATTTTTCAATAACTCAAATATGCAAATGGCAAACCCAGTTTCATAGGAAATTCAAACTTAATTATTCAGATTTCAATGGCGAAAAGATAAGATGCGTGTGCCCTTAATTAAGAAATTTAGTTTTATGTTATGCTGATACACTTTTCTTGAAAATAATCGAAGTCATAATAACAAAGGCTATCTATCATAAGCAGAGCTATCTGTTGGTATAGCAAACATTTAAAAAAAAAGGCGTACGAAAAAAGGGATATTTTCAATAATGCTACGCTACTGCTTCTCTAGTTGGATCCTGTACCAAAATTTCTTAGGGGCTCTTTTTCGGTAAATAAACAATAACATTCGCATAAGCAAAATATTTTTGAAAATATCGAAAACGTATTAATTTTTGTCCGATAGAAGATAATTTTTAATAAATTTTAATCTGTTGCGGTTGTAACCAGGAGGGTTAAAATTGTAAGCACTATGTTATAACCTCTGTGAAACTGGAGGCGAGGCTTTGACATTTATCAATAATAAATTCTCCGAGTTCCTTAAGGGCATGAATATTCCGAGCTTCTGATTTCAGTTTCCGTATACGTTTTGTGTGAGTTGACCTTAGAAATAGTGACTTAATATTGAAAGTAGAATCAGCATAAACAGCAGTTTAGGAATGAGTTTTGCTTGAGTCTCTTATATGCTTATGCTAGTTCACATAAAAAGAACAATAATTCAGAGTATTGTTTTATAAAACTATCCTGTAGTTTTACAAATTAACACCTACATAATACCCTAAGTTACACGTCTCCATAATGTCTTAATTTTTAAATAAATGGAGTCAAATGTGCCGTGTGTAACAAAAATTTGATGCATTAAAAATCCCTGTGCAACTTTTCAATTCATTTTTAAATGGAGCAAACGGCACTTTAACAGAATTAATCTAACATTATTAAGAAAACATTAAACTAATTATTACTTGCGACAATATTGCCTAGACAGCGAAGTTGCAAATCACGTGCAAAATAAATTATTTTGTTAATTACTGGTGAGTGTGAAATTTCTTTATATGTAGAAAAGTAAGTAATGAATAAGATTTTATTTATCATGAAGTGAGAAGAATGAATTTCACGCAATTGCGTTTTATATTGCAATGATAATATGAAATTATATTTATACCTGACCTGAATTATGACAATTAATATAATATATATATATATAATCTATGAATAAATGATGAAGCATTTAATACACCATATTAGTGAAATTGCAGTAAAATTTCCATCTGCCGTTATAAAAAGGAATTGAATTTAATGGAAAGTGGAAAGATTTCCCAATAAATTCAGCAGTGATAGCCATCTCATCAGGTGCTGAATGAAATCTCTTTGCTTTGCACCTTTTTTTTCATTTTTCAACAACAACAAAAATGTTGTTCTGTCTAACTACTCGCAAATTCTCTTGATTCCATTTAATTAAGTTACTGTACTCCGCCATTATCTAAACTCACAGTGAAGAACTGTCAATGAGATTTCAAATGAAATAGTTTGAAATAGTTTTCGTTCGTAGTCTATCACATCTTCATTTCATTGAAATGACCATATTTCAAATTGAGTCATTATGGCGATAATTTGCCTAATGTACACGACTCCTCTAAACTTACGCAAAAGAAATTCAGAAGAGATTATACAGTAATGTTCGTATACAGGTATTAATTCAAATTAATTAAGTCGCCTTTAGGCTTAATACAAGACAAATATAGCAGAACTTGGTTCTAATTGATTTACTTAAATGTCTCATTTCGTCTTCAGTAGTGATGCGATGGTAAATTGTAAAAGAATAAGATTGGCACTTGATCACGAATCCATAAAAGGCACTTAATTCTTAGCAATAGTCTACAAGATTGACAGTCACTGAGAAAACGTTAGCATTGCCATTATGGCTTAATCTGACGGCAGTCCTAATGCACGGATTAGAAGACAAGCGACAATCAACGCCCTGGCATTGGACTTACTGGACGAAGCGAGACCTACCTAAAATCTCTACCGATCTTTGGATCACTGCACCCGGTTGATTTAGGGCAACTCCACGCCGACAGCCAATCCTCTAAGCATACATTAATAAGCAACCATCCTTCAAATTCACGGACGCAGTATGCAGTTATAACAAAAGAACAACCTATTCTGTTTAGAGAAGAATGTTTGCATAAGTCATGCAGACTTAGACAATCTCGCTCTGCCGGCATATGGGCTACGACAACCACTACGTAGCTCCCACAAGAGAGCCTTCCCATGCTGAGGCGAATATTGCTACTAAGTGCAGCGCTATTCGGGGCTGCTCAACCCCGTAGTACCAAATTAACAATGTCAGCTACCCAATTGGTATGGCTTCGTATAACATGATCATATGATCAAGAGTATTCCCAGTGGACCTTGCATGCAGATCCTTAAACGTTACTGGTACCTCCGTTAGGGTTTAATCATATTAGAACTTATAAATAAGTGACAGGAGTGGACCACGAGAAGGTTATGATCCGCTCTTCAAGTTAGGAGAGGCTTGAGACTACAGCCTGTAGTCTTAAGCTATCAAAGTACTAATTCCAAGCAGCTGTACTAGGTCATGCACTATCATCAGAAATCAGAGTATGCATATTGTTAAGCACACGAAACCGGCAGCATATACACGGTCTTTCCTTTGTTGCGCATTACTAACTCCTTTTGCACTTGCCACGATCAGGTCACAATCGGGTGGCTGCAACTAACAATTTCCTCATAAATTTATCGGAATTTGTAACTCTCATCATATTTCTATAAATCCGGACCGCTCCCTAGCAGATTTAAATTTTACCACTGACGTTTAGAAAAAAAACTTTTGACACCCTGCAAACAAAAATACTTGGTGAAGGAGAGAGGGAACGTCTGGAAGGTCATCCTTTTATAGGCTCTTTTCGCCAACGTTTCCCGTTGTATTTCAGCGCTTCATCAGGGCAATAATAATACATTCACAGGATTCATTGGACAATAGCAAATACCTTCCAAATCACTAAAAATTACTACAATTAAAATTACACATTAAAAATTAAAATATCATATAGTATTCCAGTCAGAATGGACTAAATAAGGCCTGTGCCCTACAAAAGGTGGGGTAGTTGTGATTTTTATATATGTTATTCAGTTCCGGGCCCCGATGAAAAATTCAAATTTCGACCCTTGGGGCGTCCACGCAGTCCGCTGGCTTGGATTACCAAATATTTGGTTTTTTTTTTTTAAATAATTCCTCAACTGTTGATCATACGATAAAAGTGTATAAATATAAATTTTAAGAAGACTAAATTCCCTATATTCTTTGTGAAAACATTTTTTTATAAGTCTGATCTGTAACCAGTTACAGCCGCGGTAACGTGAACATTCTTAAAAAAAATGTATACATTTAGTACTATTTATACAGGGTGTTTCGTCGATTGTGGTCCTTAGGACAGGAGGTGATAGTAGTTACCTAGTCTCACAAAACTTGTATGGCCATGGGAACGGCATCTCAACCGCTTCGGAGTTACAGGGTGATTAAATAAATTCGGAAGTCTTTCACAAAATAGCCTGTATTTTAAAAAGTACAGAGTGTACGGACACTTACAGAGCTCGTTGTGTGCAGAACTTCATGGCCTTTCCAACGACTACTCGACAAGCCCCGTACTCCTCTCCCGTCAGGAGCTATGTTTTTTTTTTTGTTATAGTCTGACTAATATAACATGCCTCACATGACTAGCAATTTATTTTATATACCATATTAGACTGTAGTTCTTGTGGATCCCGGTCCTTATGTCTGGAAAAGAGATTATGCACTTTCTTCTAGAAACTCCCATACTGTATTCAACAAGATATAAGAAGAAGAATAAGATCAAGTGTCAGTCTAACATTATCGAATCAGTGATTATTTCTAATTTTATGTGTTTATATACTCTTAATTGTGGTCTACTCTTTGATACAATTTATTATTCGACTCACAAGCTACCGCAAGCAGCTGAAGTTTTGTGGTTAGACGTGGCCTATTATTGAAAATCTTCAGATCGGACTTGTGGTGCTGCTTCGGAACTTATACTACTGCTTTGGTCACGAACCGACTGGTTTCTCTATCTATCTACGCATAACATCTTTCTTTCGCGTGCCAATTTCATTACATTTCTGCGAATTCCTGATGATTTACAAAGATTTGCTACATACAGTATGCGTAAGCTCATGAATGTCATAAACTAATCTGGATTGTCTTCACTGGATTCTGAGGTGATTTGAATTCTACTGTATTTTGCTTAAGAGGGAGCGTTACTGGTACTTTAAGATATCATATAAATTTGCTTTGTATAAAACATAGTTGTTGATCTGAGATCCTCATGTTTAAGTTTACCATTTAACATACTATACATAACATCGCCCTCGCCATCTACACGTCAATCATATTATTGGTTTTGCTGGTTGTTGTCTACAATATCATTTTTTATGCTACTATTTAATGATTTGCGGAGAACTGCACCCTGCAGTCGCTCTCGTTATCTACACGCCAACCATATTATTGGTTCTGCTGGTTGCTGTCTACAATATTACTCTCATTACTACTATTGAATTCCTAAAGAAGATAGGCAAATGCGACAGGAACTGTGTCGACTGTGCGAAGAGGAAGATGAAACCTCGATGCACGTTATATGCGAGTGCCCAGCACTTGCAGGTCTAAGGATGCAAATTACTGGAAGAGAACTTATCTCTCCAGATAATGTCTGCAATCTAACTCCGAAAGCAATAATCGAGCTCGTTAGAAGACTCGATTTTGCCTAATCACTATAGGGGAAGGCACAATAGATCAACTATGGTCGCGGTGTCCGCAAGGTCCTGGAGGCCTAGTCGCCCCACTCTTAACATTAACATTACTACTATTGAAATATTTGCGAAGAACTTGCACCCTGCGTGAATTAAATATACTGTACTAAACCGACTTCTGAAAATGGTTTCCCCATGTAAAGCGTGCAAGGCAAAAATCAGCCACACTAGCCCTGGTGTGACATGTGTAACTTGCAACTCTAACTATCACGCAACTTGTGCTAAAGTTTCTTCAGACCTGCTGAAAAATATTCTGAGTGGACGGGCACTTTATAAGTGTTCAAACTGTATTTCCGACACACCTGCTCCAAATTCTGATTCTGAATCCGAAGGGAACATATCTGTCTCTGCTCTTACCAAAATAATTGATGGCTCTTGATATTGATACGCTAAAAACAAAACAACTAGAATTTAATAAATCTATTAAATCAGTAATCTCGAGCTTTACGGAATTCAAAAGCATTGTGAAAACGTAAGACGAACATAGTACGCGTATAAAAAAGCTTGAAGAGGAAAATAGCAGTTTACATCGGGATATTGATAGATTAAATGAGAGACTCAGTCATGTTGAAGAGATGAACTTAACCTGCTTCCTTGAGATTACTTATGTTCCTGCATCTGCTTCTGAGAATATTCTGGATATTGTCAAAAAAATTCACGGATCCTTGAAAGTTCCGGTCGAAGACTCTCATATAATTAAGGCTTATCGAAACCGACGAAGATATCGCAATGCAGACCGTCCAAATAGAATTTTAGTTAAGTATACTAATGAATTCATTAGGGATAGCGTTCTAGCTGCGTACAATATCAGTAAAGATTTAACTTTAGATAAAATAGGCATGCAAGGTGAAGGAAGGATTTTTATTAACGAGTTCTTATCAATTACAAAAAGGAAATTATTCTATGATTCTAAAATGTTAAAATATGAACTGAGATTTAAGTTTGTTTGGGTTAAAAATGGGAACATTTATTTAAAACGCACGGATGACCCAAATGTCTACCATGTAAGGAACAGCAAGTTACTTGAGCTTATTCGCCAAAAACTAAACTCATAATGAACATTTACTACAAAAATGTCCAGGGGTTGCGTTCTAAAACTGAGAGTTTAAAGCTGTCGGTTCTATCTAATACTTATCATATCATTGTCCTTACTGAGACCTTCCTACTTGATTCTGTCAATAGTGCTGAGATGTTTGATAGTCGTTATGAGGTCTTTCGTCGAGATAGGAATTATGAGGCCATTGGGACTTGTGATGATGGAGGTGTTCTCCATGCTATCGATAGTTTACAGGCAACTCGTTTTAGTCAAGGTGAGTCTACATACGAGGACTTATGGGTTGTGATTAAATGTAATAATTTGAACTTATATATTTGTTGCTTGTATATTCGGCCATCCTCTTCCCATGAAACTTATGATGAAATTTTTACAAATATCAGTAATGTTTCCCAAAACGCTGAAAGCAATGCAATATTTTTGATCCTCGGTGACTTTAATCTTCCCAATATATCCTGGTCAGTTGCTGATGCGGAAAATACTATGGATACAGATGACTTAAATAATCGAACAACGTTTTCTTTGTCAACTCTTATAATTCTTTTTTCCAATTTGAACAATTTAACTGTATTCCGAATAGCAATCAGAGGTATCTGGACCTAATATTATCTAATGCAGATTTGGGTAATATTGTTATAACTCAACCCTTCTATCCCTTGTCTCGTCTTGATAGTCATCATCCTCCTCTTCTCGTTGAATTCAAAATAAAGAAAGTACCCTAGCTTCCTGAAAAAATCAATAAGCGCTTATTTAAGCGGGCTGACTATGATGCTATCAGCAACTTTCTCTCCAATATAAATTTCTCGCCGTTACAACATCTAGACGTGAACCAAGCCTTGCAAATATTTTATAGTCATCTTAACAACGCAATTGAGAATTTCATTCCCCGGATAACGCAAATCGGAATAAATATCCTGTATGGCTTTCTCGTGACTTAATTAATACTATTAAGCTTAAGGAAAAATATACTCAAAATCCAAGCACTCTGAAGACTATACAACTTTTAGTTTCTTGCGCAGTAATTTAAAAAGTAAAATTAGAGAGTGTTATCGTAAATATGTTTTAGACACTGAAAACTGCATATCCTCTAACTCTAAGGCTTTGTGGTCATATGCTAAAATCATGAAGCTGTCTGGCTCCCATCCTACGTAAATGCATTACGATGGAGCGTCTGCTGATAAGCCTAAAAGTATTTGTAACTTATTTGCAACTTACTTTCAAACTACATTCAATGTTCAGCAGAGCTCAACAATCCCTTCTACATCCGGTGAAATCTATTATAACAGCTCTGCACATATTCCCCTGATACGTCATAGTGATGCTAATATAATTCTTGCATCGTTGGACGTGTGTTTTAGTAATTAATGGATTTGAATTTTTGCTTTTTCGTTTTTAATTTGAATTTTTTGTTTTTTTTTTTCATTTTTTTTTTTTTGTATAAATTTTGTAGTTCTTCTTTCTTTTTATTTTTATTTTTTACTTATAGTTTGCATTTGTTTGACGGTAGTAAGTAAGTGGATTTATCTGTTTGCTTTCGCATGAATTTCTTAAATAAATAAAATAAATAAAATAATAGGAGGACATTGAGTTTTCTAATTTGTAAGCAATCGATGTCATAAACGTAGTCTATTATATAGCATTCACAGATTTATTTAAACCAAGAGCAAATAAGTTTAACCCAAGAGCAAATAACTTTAACTCAAGAATAAATAAGTTTAACCTAAGCACAAATAAGTTTAACCCAAGCACAACTAAGTTTAAACCAAGCACAAATAAGTTTAACCCAAGCACAAATAAGTTTAACCCAAGCACAAATAAGTTGAACCCAAGAGAAAATAAATTTATCTTAAATTCTCAATAAGACATTTTAATAGAAAATTTTTCAATTTCAATTCAAACCAAGATTTTAATATTTCATTTTGTCATTAAAAACCATAATAAGCTTCAAACATTGGGAAACATTTTAGAGCAAAAATTGTCAGAATAAATAACATTACAACCTTATCGCTATGAAATGTAGTGATGCATTTTTCAATTAGTTTATGCTATTCCATCACTCGTCACAGTGCTCAGTTTGTTTGAAGCAACAGTGTCGATTACAGATTTAAAGTGGTTTTCTATAAGATTTTCTTTAATTCATTAACATGAGCAGTGACAGCGATTTCAGCACATGCAGCTCTGATCAATGGCAACCTAAGCTGCCCAAGATGTGGAGTGGGAGGTAAGAAAGAGATGTAAATCATATTCAATCGAAATTCAAAGAAAACTAAGAAGAAAGTTAAAATTACCCTAAGATCGAGCGCAGCAGGTTCGCGATGTTTTATCATCGACGAATTTTGCTGTAAAGGTCAAGCCTCCATATTCTCTCATGCTCAACCCAATGGAACAATCGTACTATAAAATGAAGGTCTACTCACGACCAGTTTTAGGTGATGTAAGTAGAGAACATAACATTCTTGCAGTTATTGAAGATAGTCTGCAACAATTACGTAATGAATATGGTTTAACTCATCCCTAAGGCAATGGAAGAGCAGCCCTTGCACTGACCATTTGTTCAGAAATTTTATCTATCTCCTCTTTTATAATATCTTTCATATTAATGTCAATGTTTGAAGAAGTTGTTTTAATGACAAAATGAAATAATAAAATGTTGATTTGAATTGAAATTGAAGGCTTTTGTATTAAAATGTCTTATTGAGAACTTGTGTTTGGTTTAAATTTATTTGCTCTTGGGTTAAACTTATTTGTGCTTAGGTTAAACTTATTTGTGCTTGGGTTAAACCTATTTGCTCTAGGTTTAAATAAATCTGCGAATGCTATATTTCTTATTTTGAATCTGTAGATTATTATTGTAACTAGAAGTTGGGGCTGTTATTCATCTGCAGAATTGGCTTAGTTTTATAAAATACTTTTCAATATGCTGTTGCGAGCATAAATTATGAATCTTATTCAACATATTCCAAATAATCACAATCCGAGAGAAAATTAAATATTCTACCAGAGCTTGTGTGTTTCGTATACCAATCGCTATCTAAGGAGCCATCTTCTCTCCTAATTAAACATACATCTAGAAACGGTAATCTATACCTGTCGCTCTTTCAACTATAAACTGCAGAATCTAATTTTTGATACAGATTATTATCAAATTTGATGTAGCCACTGTTGAACAAAAGGAAGAGTATAGGAGTATATCTAACTCTAAATTAGTATACTGATATATCGTTGACCACTCTGCTTTGACTATTTGTATATACAGATCTTTAGGAATGTCGGTAAATAATGATATCACGTCAAGTGAAATCAAAATATAAATGCTGGGCAGCATTAAGTCACGGATACTATGGTAGATACCTAGTATCTACCAACTGAATGTAGTAGGTTATATTGAACTCGAATGCCTTAATATAGGAGTTCAGCTGTTATGTACAAATGTTGCCAAGGTATATGCTAGTGTATCAATATAACAAACTACCGGTCCATACACCCAGAGAAAAAATTGGTGAAATCGTTTATGATTTTACATTTTTTCGATATAAAATGGCTCCATAAACGTTTCTTATTAAATTAATATCGATAATAGTAAAGTGTTCCTCATTCAAAAATCAACATTATCACACATTGAAACTAATGTTGTTCAAGTTCAATTATAGCTTGCCACAAAATTAAATTAACAGCGCATTTTGTTTAAAATAAATGCTTACACCTTAGTTTAACAGATTGTAGACGATGAAACCATGAGTATGTCTTTATAAAAGTACGTCTCTTACATGTTATTATAGCATGTTCCTTCATAATTTAACAAATCGTCATGGTGAATTTTATAGCGACCATATTAGGAATTTAAATAGTCACATCGGTTATTTTAACATCGAACACTGTTAATTTATATA
This sequence comes from Dioctria linearis, assembly GCA_963930735.1. Classification (NCBI taxonomy): domain Eukaryota; kingdom Metazoa; phylum Arthropoda; class Insecta; order Diptera; family Asilidae; genus Dioctria; species Dioctria linearis. The sequence goes on from OZ005740.1 coordinate 57,703,636, forward strand.
TGCAACATATATGGTGATTCAAAACTGGATGCCCTCCTTCACCAGTACCAGCCGAGAAATCATAAATGTTGTAAAAGTTAGAACAACTTAATTGGTTCATCTAGGGTGTAGAAATGATAACAAAAAGACGATATTATGGTAGAAAAATTTTGTTTATTTGGTACCGATCATATACCACTTTATACATGTAATAATATTATAATATGATATGTACATGCACATACTGTACAGAATATCAATTAGTTTTTTTAATGTATAAGTTATAAATATTATTATAAATTTATAAAATAAGAAAAGAAAAAAATATATATGTATATATACATATGTAGGATCAGAAAAGCGAAACCTAAGATCTGGCAATGCTTATTTGCCTGCTCAGTTCTAGCACTCCCTTGGTGTTTAATCTTGTACATACTCAATATAGTTTAGTTTGAGTTTATAAGCAGCAGCCGACCAGTCAAGTCCAGGGAAAGCTAAATGTGAAAAAGCGAGGTCTGAATAAAGACCCGGCATTATAAAGTAAAAGTATTGTGTTGTTTCAATAAACCCCTAGACATTAGAAAGTAGAACCCTACAAGTGGGAGCTCGTCCGGGATTCTTTGGAATAATATCCTAGAATAAACAAATAATCAAGCGTGGCGTCAATTGCCATTAAGCATCCGAAGCCACGCCTCAACACCATCGCACATATATAAGTAGCGGAACCGTCATCACGGTGCAGAGTGCTAGATTTGACGACAGACTCCGACAAACTCAACCAGCAGCTGTACTGCGGTACAGGGAACCGCATCAGTGCAACAGTGTAGTGAATGACGTAATCGCAATAACGACTACGCCTGGGTATTGCTTCTTGGAAAACCCTCGAGAATACTTTCCAAGCCATGAAACAGAAACCTATATGTGTGCGTTAGGAGTCCGTTCTCTAAAATCTTCTATAATTGATGCTTATGGAAAAATGTCAAACATTGACTTTATATATGCTATAGAGCCTAAACTACTATCCATACAAGAAAATAGTCTTCTTATAACTTACAGCTTGGATCATTACCTTCCCAAAGGCTACACTTTCTATATGCCTTACTTAACAAAATAATAAAATAGTTTTGATTACAAAGTAACCTTACCATTTTACGTTCACTAACTTTCAGCTGAGTAATAATTGCATATGTGTATGTACAGCCGGTGTCCGATTCGAATCTGTACGCAGCTACATTCGATATCATCAGCCCAAGGTATGCCATGACGGCACAGCGACTTTACAATGATTACTCAGCTGAGAATTTTTGTTTGAGAAATCGTAGTCATTTGGTTAAGATAAATTTTTTTAAATAATTTTGTTAGAAAAGATATGAAAATTTTATTACGTTTCGGAAGATAAGAAAGCAAGCTTAAGATTATCGGAACACCATTTTTCTGTATGAATAGTAGTTTAGGGCGGAGGAGCTATTCAAATCAAACTTTTGTCAGTTTTACATAAGAACACTGCAAATATTTTAGAATGTAAGGACTACGTTGGGCATCGCATGTGGTAGGGAGGTGGTCTGTTTCAGGGCTTGTGAAGTATTCTCGAGGGTTTTGCTTCTTGGCAAACGTTTTGTTTGTGTTGCTACTGACTGCGGATACAGAGGAATAGAGCTGTGTTGCTATTCATCTACCAAACCAAGTGGCTGATCAAGTGTCTTGCTGTTGTGTTGTGCAGAGACAGAATGGTTAGTGTGCAAGCAATATCTCGTTAAGGAATTGTGCCATACACTCATATCTATTCTGTTCTAAGAAGGGCTTCACCATTTATGTGGACAGTGTTTCTCAACATATGTCAGCAACAATAGTATGTGCAGTACTTGTCAAAAAGGGTAAAGATAAATTGATAAAAATACAGACGAGGTAATTTCAACGTTTTCAATTAAATTAAAAATATTTTACACACATTATTTCATATTAAATAAAACAAATTAAGTGAGTTACGAGCGAAAATAAATATTTTGAAGTACAGTAAGTTTACATAAGTCACATAGTTCTTGAATTTAAATAATAAAGTTTTAATTTCATTCTTTTGTCATAATCAATAATAAATCGACTTTTAAATTTGAAACTAAAATCATATAATAAAGTGGTAATCCAATAAAATTTATTCAAAAAATAAAATTACTCATCTGTATTATCGTATTTAAATTAGTATAGTTAAAACCTGCTGCATAGGGTGTCTGTGAAACCAATTTGAGTATATAAAATATCAAATTTCGTCAACTAAATAATTTTAAATAATACTATAGTGTTCTTATATATTTTTATATATTATACAAATATCGTTTTGTTAATAATTTAACTTTCAGTCTATTATAAAATTCTTGCAATTACTAAATTTTACTCATACTGCGTAAGGAGTGCTCGAATAAGATGAATGAGCAAGTTATTGAAAAATTGGGCGTTAAAGAACTTAAGAAAAAATTAAAGGAATTAAATATGTCAACATCAGGAAATAAAAAAGACTTACAGCAGAGACTGGTCCTGCATTCGGTGCTTCAGAATGACGAAAACCAAAATATTACCGTCATACAACGTGAGTCCACGAATACAGACCATCCAACAGGTCAACATCATTTTAAACATCAGAGCGAGGAATTTAGTGATCAGTTTAGAGATGAGATTTACGACATGCATAAGTTGCCTACAATCACTTCCACACCACGCGCTCACGAAGTATCATCTTTTACATTCAGAGATATAGAGGAAAGCGTAATTGCATTTACAGGAGAGAAAAATCAGCCCCGTCAAAAAATGGGTTGATGAGTTTGAGGACATAAGTTCGCTTGTCAATTGGACCATTTTGCAAAAGTATATCTACGCTAAGCGCTTGATTACTGGATCAGCGAAATTGTTCGTAAATGGTTCACACAATATTCGGAATTGGGAAACGCTTAAAAATACTTTAAGAAAGGAATTTAGTGTTTCAATAAATTCAGCTGAAGTTCATCGACAACTGCGAAATCGTCGTAAACAGTATAACGAAACGCTGCGGGAATATTTATATAAAATGATAGAAATAGCGAGTCCAATCAATTTGGATGAGGAATCATTAATCGAGAACATCATCGATGGTATTAAAGATGATAAAATTAATGAAATTGTCTTATATGAGGCAGAAACAATTGAAGAACTGAAGGGTAGACTCAGAATCTACGAAAAGTTGAAAGGTGCTAATCAAGACTCATCAAATTATCGAGAGCACAGACAAGTTAAATCAGTTACTAATATAGAAAAACGTGAAAAACCAAAATCATGCTTTAAATGTGGTGATATATCACACCTGTCAAATAATTGCCCTATTAAATCTAAGGGATATAAGTGCTTTAAATGCAATACTTATGGACATCGATCATTTGAATGTAAAATGCAGACTGGACAAGGTGCTAAAGTGAAACTAGAACCGACAGTAAACCTCGCGCACAGTAGAAATAAAATGATGAAAACAATCAGTATTCAAGGTGAATTAGTTCAAGCCTTGGTAGATACAGGGTGTGATCTAACTATTTGCAGACAGGATTTCTTTAATAAATTAGATGGCGTTAACCTCATACCAACTACAATTATGTTGAGTGGTTTAGGAAATCATGAATTTGCAACAGTAGGATTTTTCAAAACAAAATTAGAAGTCGATAAATTCAGTTTGATATAACCTGTAATGTGATCCCAGAGAAAGACATGCAGTTCACCGTGATAATTGGTAATGACTTATTACAGCACGCAGTTTTGTTAGTAGATCAGGAAGGAATTCATTTCAGTCTAAAGAAAATAAGTCCAGCAACAAATTTTGCTAATGAGTTTCAATCAGTAAGTTTAGATGAAACACCTGAACTCCGTTCCGAGTTCCAATCTATTTGCTGCCTCGGTGAGTTTAAGGAAAGCTTGGAATCAACAATAGAGGTAAAGTTGAATCATGTACCTGTAAATAAAAGAGCTGAGATCGTAAATTTGATTGAAGGGTATAAACCTCAACAAAAATTCGATTCCCCCATTGAAATGTCAATCATTCTTAAGGATGAGACACCGATATACGAAAGACCACGTCGAATGTCTGCTGATGATAAAAAGGAGGTCGAGTGTCAAATAACCATCTGGTTGCAGAACGGAATAATACAGCCAAGTAATTCTGAGTTCGCAAGTCCAGTGGTATTAGTTTCTAAAAAGGATGGAACTAAGCGATTGTGCTGTGATTATAGAAGAATTAACCAGCAAATAGTGAAGGATCATTTCCCAATGCCTCTAATAGATGACGTCCTTGATCAACTGCGAGAAGCTAAAGTTTTTACGACATTAGATCTTGTTAATGGCTTTTTTCACGTACCAATAGCGGAGAATTCCAGAAAGTACACATCATTCATTGTACATAATGGCCAATACGAATTCTTGAAAGTACCATTTGGGATTTGTAATTCACCATCAGTGTTCACTCGTTTCATTTCGGTTATTCTTAGAGAATTAGTCAGAGACGGAATTCTACTCACCTATATGGACGATCTAGTTATCCCTGCTGAAAATTATGATGAAGCTTTAGTGCGATTAAACAGAGTATTGGAGGTAACCAGTTCCAACGGATTGAATATCAAGTGGGGAAAATGTCAAGTCATGCAGAGCAGAATTGAGTTTCTGGGATACATTATAGAAAATGGAACTATACGACCTTCCTTAGAGAAAACTAAGGCGGTAGTTAATTTTGCTATACCAAAGGACAGAGTAACGTTACAGAGATTTTTGGGACTAACATCGTACTTCCGTCGATTTATAGCGGACTATGCAATTCTTGCAAAGCCGTTAAGCGATTTGTTAAAGAAAGATTCGATATTTAGGAAGAAGAAAGTGCATTTAAAACGCTGAAGGGAATGTTGGCTGGAGCGCCAGTCCTCAGCCTATTCGATCAGAATGCCTATACCGAGATCCATGCCGACGCGAGTAAAGATGGGTTCGGAGCAATTCTATTGCAGAAAGATAACGATGATCAACAACTACATCCCGTCGAAAGACAAGTCCGTCAGAACAACGCTATCACTCATATGAACTGGAAGTACACGCTATTGTACAGGCCCTTAAGAAATGGAGAATTTATGTTTTAGGCAAGAAAATTAAAATAGTGACTGACTGCAATGCCTTCGCTATGACAATGAAGAAAAGAGATGTCCCGCTGAGAGTAGCAAGGTGGACTATGTTTTTACAAGATTTTAATTATGAGATTGAGCATAGGTCAGGTACAAAGATAAGACACGTTGATGCGTTAAGTAGAGTTGCTATGCCTATCGTCGATACAACAACCCACCGCATCCAACAAGCACAGCTGGATGACGACTATTTAAAGGCCATAAGGAAAATATTAGAAACATCTGAATATAAAGATTTCTATGTAAGAAATGGAATTTTGCTTAAGGACATTACAAAAGAACTAGTTGTAATCCCTACGTCGATGGAAGTAGAGATTATAAGATTAGCACATCGACAAGGACACTTTTCATATATGAAAACCGAAGAGTTAATTAAGAGAAATTATTGCATCACTGACCTGAAACCTAAGGTGGTGCAATCTGTTAAGAATTGTGTCCAATGCATTATGGCAGAACGCAAGGCTGGAAAACAAGAAGGGTTCTTAGCACCCATAGATAAAGAAGAAAGACCCCTTCAAACATATCATATAGACCACATTGGTCCTATGGAGGAGACAAAGAAAAAATATAACCACATTTTAGTTATAGTGGATGCTTTCTCCAAATTCGTGTGGCTATATCCCACTAAAAGTACGTCAAGCGGAGAAGTAGTGGACAATTTACGGAAACAATCTGCTATTTTTGGGAATTCAAGAAGAATAATATCAGATCGGGGCACAGCTTTTACGGCTAAGTTGTTCAAAGATTATTGTGATGAAGAAAATATCCAGCATTTACTTATTACTACCGGCGTTCCGCGAGGAAACGGACAGGTGGAGAGGATGAATCGTATTTTGATCCCGCTACTTACAAAATTGTCAATCGAAGAACCAAAAGCGTGGTATAAGCATGTTAACCGAGTGCAACAGTTGATAAATAACACGCCGACAAGAAGTACGAAATTCGCCCCTTTCAGAATATTGACCGGATTGGACATGAGAATACAAAATTCACCTGACTTACGATCTATCATGGAAGAAGATAACTTGTCGGAATATCAACAGGAACGACACCATTTACGGCAGCAAGCGAAGGAATCCATTGTGAAAATTCAAAAGGAGAATTATAGAGCATATAATAAGAAGAGGAAGGCTGCCAGCGTCTATAACCCAAATGAGTTAGTCGCAGTGAAAAGAACCCAATTTGGTGCTGGGTTAAAATTGAAGCCGAAATACTTGGGGCCATATAAAATAGTTAAGGCTCAGAAGCATGATCGTTATATAGTGGAGAAAGTTGGAGATCATGAAGGACCGAGAATCACGTCCGCCGCCGCTGATGGGATGAAAATGTGGAGTAGATCATTCGAGTCAAATGATCCGTCAGGAGGGCCGAATGTAGGATCAGAAAAGCGAAACCTAAGATCTGGCAATGCTTATTTGCCTGCTCAGTTCTAGCACTCCCTTGGTGTTTAATCTTGTACATACTCAATATAGTTTAGTTTGAGTTTGTAAGCAGCAGCCGACCAGTCAAGTCCAGGGAAAGTTAAATGTGAAAAAGCGAAGTCTGAATAAAGAGCCAGCATTATAAAGTAAAAGTATTGTGTTGTATCAATAAACTCCTAGACATTACAAAGTGGAACCCTACACATATTTATATATACTATAGAAAAACTACTCTTCTTCTACAGAAAAGATTCAATGAACTGTTTTTTATGTTAAATCATTTTATTCCTTACATACATCTTACCATTATTTACTAAGTATATATGAAGCGGAGGACTAGTAAAATCACTTAGTTTTTTCACATATAAAACGGTAGAAATATTACCTGTTTCAAAAGACTTCTATTTGATAAACTAATGTATAAACTTCATTGTCTCCATTTATAAAGAAATGTTTAATTTTATATATTTTTGTTTGAGATTTATTCGCAATTGAGAGATAAATATTTTCTTTGTAGAGTCGGCCTTTATAGGTAATACAATTCAATAATTTAATTAATGTAAAGTTTTTTTCGTGATCATTAATAATTTGGTGAAAGCAGTCAATTTCAGTATAAGTAATTTCTTTGAATGTGTCGTAGGACAATTCACTCCCAAAGCCTCTTTCGTATTGAGAAAGAAACGCAGAAAATTTTATAGATGCTTTCATACTTAAGGTGTGGGGAGTATTCTTTCTTGAAGTAATTGAATTACAGTAGAGCTTGTATTCCCTATGTTTTACTTCAAACCTCATACACCAGATATATTTTATAAGACCACATTTTTTAATGGCTGTCGCGTAATGTGTTAATAAATGATGTTTCGGTTTCAGAGTAGCGCCGTATAAAGAAACATATAGGGAATGATGAGTTCTTACAAGTTTTTGAATTACTAATAAGTCTTCTTCAGAAAAGCTCGGTTGTAGAATCATATCTATAATCTGAAATAAAGTACAAAGAAGTTTCCATGGACGATTACTTTTGGGAATTAAATCTCCTAATATTAAGGGAAGGAAATGTGTAAATGTCCACATTTCTCTCGCAGTCATTTTCAGATTATTAGATTTTAATCTACATAGGGTTATTGGTGGAGAAATATTGCCAATTTCGGTTTCACCGTAGGCGAAAAATCTTTTTCTACTGTTTATGGTATCTATATTTATAATGTTTCCATCGATTAAGGACAACAAAATATTGCAAACATCATAAATGCAGACACCTTCAAGAATATCATGCATCATATCCAGAGCATAATTATCTGTGACATGGAAACTTTTAATGAGATTAAAAACGCAATTTTCCCTTATTCCTGTTTCTTTAAAATCATTTTTTATCAAATCTGCTTCATAGTTCTCGGCACTCCTTAAAACTGAGAGGTCTTCTGTAGTATCACTTTTGGTTAGATTATTTTCTTTTGTGCAAAAACGGCAAAATCTTTTAGCTTTAAAAGATTTCACAAAACCTAAAATACTATTTAAACCTAAGTGGTCACCTAAGATCAATCCTAAAACAAAGTGAATTCTAAAAGTTCCCTCAGAAGTTATTATATTTATACCTTCCTCTTTCAAGACTATAAGTTCCTGAATGAGATGAAAATAACAAACCTCATTTCCAAAAGATTTTATGAATTCAGATTTAATGAAAGCAGTAACAAAAGTGAAGTCCATCTTAGAGAGAATATATTGCGGAACAGAAGGAAATATATAATACGATGCACATATTGATGTTGTATGGCTTCCAAGAGGATTGTTTACTTCATAGTCATCGAAATAGAGGAAATAAGGTATAATATACTGATGTGGCAAGTTTGAAATTTTTTTCTTAAATATCTCTCCACACACAAAATTATTAAGTTTATTTTCTTTTATGTAATATTCAGTATTTTCAAGTGTTGCTTTTAACACACCCGGTAACTCAAAAAAAATTTTAAATTGAAATGCCAGCGGCAATGCCTTCTCTCCAATTCCTTCATTAATAATAAAAATCTTAGGTTTATGATACAGGTTATCCTTTTCAAGGATATTAAAAAAACGATGATCGCTTCTTATTTCATGAAAGGGTTTTTTGCACAACTCCAAAATCGTCCCTAAGTCATTTGAAATTTCGTTGTGCTTCAATTTTTCTTCTAAAATTATTCCGAAAAAGGAAAACATATCGCTTACGAGATTTTGGATCTTTAGAGCTTCTTTTCGAGGCATAAAAGATTCAGAATATAAACTCAGAGATAGCTTAAGAGCTTTCCTTTTCAAATTCTCTAAAGACATTTCAAATGTGCTTTCAATTCTAATCTCTTCACAGCGCGATGTCGTTACTTCGCCATGTAACAAATTTGTGGAAACTTCAGAGGATATATCTTGTTCGATTTCTGGTAATTTAGCATTCGCTTTATGAACAACCTCCAAATGTGAACGAAAGGATTTTACATTGGAAAAAAGTTGATTGCAATTATTTTGCATGCACTTTATATTTGATTTAGGTGACAAGCAACGAAAGTACTTAAAATGATCTGTTAATTCCATTCCAAAAGAAAACTTTTCGACGCACATAAAACAGTAATACGTTATATTTAACAGTGAAAACTTCTTTCTAGGTAAAAAGCTAAATTTTTTCCAAGATATTTTTTGCAGTTACAAATCATAAAAATTAGTATTCAAAGAAAACAATATATTTTTTCACTTAAATGACATATTTTCTTATCTTACTTAATTTAATTTTCAATAATGCTGAATATTCTTTTTATTTAAAAATCTAATTAACAGTACTTTAGTTTAGTTTAGTTTCCGTTTATATGTGAATAATAATTAATTCTCAAATACTTTAAAAAAAATATATATAACTTGTTAAAATAAAATTCCGTCTATTTACCGATCTTTTGTAAGAAATTAATTAGGGCTGCTACCGATGGTATATTAATATCAAATTTTGTCACAATCTCGTAAAAATACTTTTGAATAAAGGTCCATGGACCTTGGCATGTTTTTGGATATTCTAAAATAAGTGTTTGAAAAATTTTGATACATATATCTGCACATTCTAGGAACAAGTTTAACTTGTACAAAGTACCGTCAAAGTATGTATAAAAGTTCTCAAGTTGAAAAATGTCAGGACCAGTTACAATAATGAAAGGCTGAATAGTAAGGCCAGTCTTGTAATACTTTGCAGTGAGCTTACCAATTGTGTTGTGATAATTATTAATACTAACTAAGTGTACAGCAAAGCTTTCTTGTGCATCATTTATTGTAACCTTTCGTTTTTTCCCATCTGATTCGTCAAAACGAGCTGTTGGATGTATGACTGCATTTAACAATAATGTATAAATGTAATCAATAGAATCTGCCATCAAAAGATATAAAATCATTTTCCAATACGCTATTAATATTTGTAAAAATTACCTAAATTCATCAATTTTTGTGTAGCCATGAATCTTTCTTTGCTAGATTTATCCCGTAAGTGTACGTCGTAGTAAGAATTAATTTTCTTCTTAAAATCATCCCATCTACCTAAGAGTGAGTACTCTTTGTCTGGGTAAAGCAAGTGAAAATCAATAGTTATCTGCAAAAGTTAACTTAATAATAATAGTTAGATAAGTTTTGATATTTCTTACCAGTTCATAACCTCTGGCATCTTTATTTCTTGGCCAAGCGCTTAAAAATTCCGAATTGGTTTGGGTTTTATTTTTTAATTCCTTTTGCCGAACGCGAAGTTTTTTCCCAATTGTCCTTTACTTCTCCCCAATCATCGCAATTTCTGCTAAGTGAAGCTTTTAGCGCTTTTGAAATATTTTCGTCAATTTCAGTATAACAGACTGAATTTTCGGGCTCCGGTTTTGATTGTGAATGTGTAGATATCTTCTTAATCTTAGCTTTTATGTTTGAATACTTGTCATAAAGTTTTCCTCTTGGATTTCGTTTTCCTTGTCTAGGAACAAAGTAGTATTCCTGACAAAAAAAATTGTTGGAAGTTAAAATTTGTATGAAATTAACATGTTATAGACATACTTCGCATTCATTAGGAAAAAGAATCCTAATTTGTTTGGTCAAAGGCGGAAATCCGCTTGGACTTAGTTTACGTCCTCTAATATAATAGATATTAGTTCTTGTCTGTGAAAGTCCAACAAGTCATCGTTTTTGGAATAGAAATCCGGTATCGCTTTTCCCCTTTTCGACTTGTTTAATAATTCTGATAAATCCTGTAATTTACAGCGGATTAGTAGGTTCTTCGATACCTAAAAAGTTAATTATGTGCTTTTGTGTTTCCGAAGGATATTTTCTTATCTATAATGTATTGAATTAAAACTGAATTGTTTTTTTCTTTTCCTCTGCAGCGGAAAGCGAATCGAGCAGCATAATAAAAACCACTCCTCCGAATCTATGTACAGTACATATATAATAGTAATAAATGTGTAAGCTTACTAGAGTGTAGTTAGATTTTTCCTCTGGTGTACTTAAAGATGACAGCACAACAGATGATTGACTGTTAAGTGATTTAAGCCAGGAGATGACCTTGGAATCTGCAGAGCATGTTTCATAATCGATGCCATACTAAAAAATGCATGTTTTGAGTTGAATTCCGTTTTTCAATCAGACTTAAAAAATAACTACCTTTTCTTTTCTCCAAACGAATAGTTTTTCTCGAAATTTTGCGCGGAGACCAATGCTTTTGATTGCATCTTTTATATCCTCTTTTGAAAGGTATTTTAAAGTGTCAAACGATATATCAGCTCCTGAAGATTTGGATGAAAGGAATATTGTAAATATTTAAAAACTTTCTGCTAAATGCATTGCTGGAATAATTAACGTCTTAGAAGCATGGTATTGGGAGACGAAATTGTTCACTAATATTATTTTTTATAAGGTAATATGGAACAAATTGGCAGTAGCCGTCTAGGTATAGAAAGAAAAACTTGTATACACCAGGAGGGGGGCCACCTTAATGACGTTGGAGGTAGATAAACATTGTGGTATTGTTTTATATTAGATGACTCACCCTAATACGTCGTCACATAGAAACCCTTTGGTCCGCTCCAAAGCATTTACAAGAATCATCGTATCCTTTCACATTTGGGAGTTATGAAGCTTCAAATTTGAAATTTTGAAATTTTCACCTTCTTTTATTAAATTAACCATTATTTTTATTGTAAAGCAGGTTATCAACATGCATAGTCTTATCGAAAATTTAATTGCTTGTAACTAACTTTTTATCAAAATAAAATTAAAAATGCTAAAAGTACGTATATAATATTTTAAAGCGGTCACTTTGAACTTCTTAATTTCAGTACAAAAACATTGTGTTGATGACGTGTTTTACAACAAGAATAACGGATCATTTGCAAAAAGAAGGCTAAGTTGCAATATTTAAAATTATTAAGCATTATAACTATGTAATTGGGAGGGACACGAATATTATTGTAAATGGAATAGGTGAAGCTCTTTTCTTGAATTACGTATCAAAGATAATAATTTTTTTTTTATAGCTACGAGGTGTATTTTATAAAACTGTTAAAAAAATGGTATCACACTGTATCGCCTTATTTTATTTCTCTACTATTAATCTCTTTAGTATTGCTGGTTTACTCTGAAATAACCTGTATAATATAGTAGGATCTCGCTCATCCGAAAGCAAGAATGCAAATTTCTCATTATAAAACTTGGTAAACAATTACTACTTTTAGCCATTTTTACACCAAGTAAAAATTGCACTAATAAAAATCTTATCACTATGCTTACCTTGGAGAGTTGTATATAAATCCTCTAGCTTCCAATCTATTAAGAAATTGTACAAATCAATGTCGAAATTTGTTACCGTTTCAACAGCAGGTACAGAAATATCTGGTGGCAATGTTATAAAGACACTATTAGATGTTTCTTGGAAGTTATTTTCACTCATTTTAATTAGCGCAAAAAATAAGAAAAACTATAAAATTCTAACAGCACTTTTCACTTGCATAAATCCTTTGCAATAAAGATTTTAAGAACTGCGATAATTGCCCACAACACGCTTAACTATAACTGTATTTACTAGTCGGAAATTATCAAACTTCGATTTCAATGCACGCCTACTCCGCAATTATCAACACTAGAGTGACTAAATCAGTTGCAAGATGCAATGCATACTTTTTACGGTTTAAAACAACGCCGCACCATGTAAATTCTACATTGCATATCTTTAAAATAAAGCAGCACATTTCAAATCATATATATAGGGCTCAGTAAATTATAGTAGGTATAGTTTCATACATCGGTTATATTGAATCAGCCCACAAATATGAAATTAACATTGTGAACTTATGAATATACTTTTCTCAATGTAAATTTGATGTGACATCGATATACTATGAACGTTATTACATTTTTAAGTGGAACTAATGTTAATTTTATATTGTTTCAATATATATTTAAGCATTGCCATATTAAAGCATAGGCTTGTCATGTTAATTTAACTTTGTCATTAGTGTAGAAATGTCTTTATTGTTTTACATTTTTTGTTTATAATTTTACGAGGTGGTTTTTTTCTGAGTGTACCTAGTCCTGGTTTGTGGGTTCTCTCATCGCATACAATTTCGAGAGGACATCATTTAATTTTCATTCTATTGCGATAAACCTGTGAAATATATTTATTTATGTGTAATTTATTAATCAACACTGTAGCTCTGTTCTGAATCGTAGATGTCTGATATTTGCAATTAGTTTATATGGATACGTATCTGCTAACAATCTTTTCACAGATGTGATATGTTCTTGTTTATACATATTTACTATTAATCTTTTCGCAATACTTTTTGTTCTATTGTAATTTTTTATCAAGTTATTTTATTGGTAAAAACGATTATTAAACGATAAAAAATTGGTAATAATATTTACAGATATATTTTTCATATATCATTTTTCTTTGCATGTGTTATCCGTAATCGATATGTTGTATTCTACGCCTTTGATCATATTTGGTATCAACATTATTTTTTTTTATAGAGGAATAAACATTTCTGGTCACTGCTGGAATTCTCTTAGCTTCTGTCGGTATTTCAGCAGAAGTAATTGAATATGAAATTTGTGATGGGTAATCTTTGTTAGTATATCTTTGATTATATTTCTATGCATTTTCGATAAAAATGCGACGTGAAGACGTTGCATGGAACACCCTCTATTGAGGATTATCTTGGAGTAATTCGTCTTGGCGAGCCAGAGCAATGAACATAAATAATAAATTTATTAAAAACGTGCACTAGTGCTTTTACTTCAATTGCTAATATGTCTCCGCTCTATTCAAACTCAAACCTGGGTCTCTGAATTTTAGTTGAAGTTTAGAGTTTAACAAAAAAATAATAAAACCAAATTAACAAGTTTACATGGTACTGAATAAAAAAATGAAAGTTGCCGAAAAACTAAGTTGTCACAAATTTTTTTCTGAAAATTCATTTTGCTTGTTTACGCAAATACACGAATACGATAAAATCCCTAAAGATAAAATCACGCAAATAACGAGATTTTTTTCTGCTGTTATTTACCACCCTTCAGGGATTTCTTAGATCATAGTCTACTCCCAATATACATTAGGTAGGTTAGAAAAATCATGCCCCTTACAGAAGAAGACAAATTGAAATGTCTGGAAAAGATATGAGTCCTCGTTTACGAAAAATAAACTACGCAGGGAGAGCGTAGGAAAACGAAAGTCATTCATATGTTTACCCAATTATATGATAGTTGCTCGTCAAACTTTCCCCCGGGAAACTCAGGGAAAGGGATCAATTCCCTTGGAATAAATATTGTGATTATTTGTTTACGATATCTATCGCATTTATAAATTCAAGGATACAGATATAAGCTGCCTGACAATTTTGAAATTGTTTATTATGGAAAAAATATTTAGGTATTTCATCGCCTCCTCTTTTATATAATTTAAAAAATTATAAAAAATTGGTAAAGTAACCCACATACAACACACGTTTTCCATATTGATTCTGTTTCCCAAATATTTTAATAATCCTCTCCCTATTGACATGCGGCTGGCTAATTTTCCATATTTCAATGTATATTGGATCAATGCGGCTTATGAATACAATTTTTTTATGAATTTTCCTTTAGCACTTTCGAACTGTGCTATGGAGATGCTTACACCAAAAGTTTTCAAACGCTATACTCGGATAATTGCAAAATGAACATTCATTTAAACTTTGCTGTGATTAAAATATTAAGGTTCATCATAGACTCAGTTATTGGGCGAAATCCGAATATATTCGTCCACTGACATTATGCCCGTCATCCTATGAAATTGAATATTTTATGGATTTCATTTTGTTTGATATTAAGAGCCACAAGTCTGTTTATTTAGTTCTGTCGTTTATTGGAAATTTTCACTACGGGCATAGTTGAGATACTTAACATAATTAAATTAATTTGTGCTTGAGGTGGTGGTAAAATATAAATGGGAAAAATAATCTGGATAATTTAATCAACCTCGATTAGTTTATGCCGCTTAGGCTTTAACACAGACATAGAATATATGCATAAGTAGGTTTTGCAAATTTACACCAATGGCGATGTCTTTATTCCTAATTTCTAGAAAAAGAAATATTTACAAAACATCTATGACGACAACAATTACCTGGAAAATAATTTGAAATACTTTGCTGATCACAAAAGGCGAGTAAGCGAAATAGGTATTGGTGAGGAGCCTATTGTCAACACTCTTGATAGCAATATGTACAGCAAGAAAAAGCAATTAGTAAAATATAATAATTAAAATTAATTGAAATATAGGTTATATGTTAAAGATCTGCAACAAACAGCCCGGTTCTGCGCAATCAAAGACAGCAATCCCAACCAACGTGGCTGCTATTTCGCGCATATCGTCAAGTCAACATAGTACACCACGGAGTACACCAACGCCGCAAAAGCTTGCAGTGGTTCCTATTGCGGTAGTCAATTTTCATAAGAACGGCTTGGCTGTGAGGTGCATCCGGCCACGGGGCCATCTTACCGTGTCAACCCATTATAAGGACGACTTGGCTTGTTTATTAATATTTCATTCCCCAAAGTTTATAAGCGCTAATCAAGCTAACTAGTTACTGACTGTACCGTTATCAGTTCAGCGATTTGGTGAATTCGTTACCGGTTTTGACTCTCTGATCTCGGTTTTCTGCATCACGGATTCATCTTGATTCAAACCATTGATGCGACCTACAAGAGTTTAAGTCCCGGTGTCAAGTAATACTGTCAACCTCGTATAGCTAAGCAATTCCGCAGCTGCTGACAGCTATCAATACAACAACTACAGGGAAGTCACTGCATTCTACTGAGCACGCAGCAAAACAAGCCCAAATCCCCAAACATCTTCGCATGACGTTGTGAGAATATTAAAGATGTGATACAAAAATTGTCTGCAATCGAAAATTGGGAAATACCGTCTAGCACAATTGCATTCAGATTAAATAAATCGAATAGTGATAGGTATGGTGCTTGTCTGATGTCACCACTTATCGTGAAATTCTTAAGTTCGCATGACAAAATCAAACTAATTCGAGCAGTACGTAAATCCAAGCCAAAAGCATCACAGCTTGGGTTTACGGGAGATAACAACATATATTTTAGTGAGTGCCTGGCAGCAGCTGATCAAAATATTTTTAAAGAGTGCATGAAACTGAAACGTAACGGGTCATAGTGTCTGTTTTCTCTAATCATGGCACTGTTTGCATCAGGTGAAGTGAAGCAGAGGCTTACTTCTCCTCTACAGCTGGAGAAATTCGTGCAGTCATCTGTTTAATCTGGATCTGGTCAAATAGGCTGATTGTCGGAGTCTTTTTTTCTTTTTTATGTAAATTTTTCTTTTCTATTGTTTCTTTGAAGTGTCTTATGTTATTAATGTCAACTTTATTTATATATATGCTTTTTTCTTTTCTGAATATTTAATAGAATTATGTTAAATTGTTTAAACTTTAGGATTAGGATCTTTAATTTTGGGCTTACTTGCGTTAAGTTGCTTGATTTTTGGATTGCTACCCTAACCATCCTGATGCCTCCGATGACTCTCATATTTCCATTTTTTGGTTTCTATTTGTGATGATCTGGACTCTGGCCCCATATCTGAACGAGAGATGCTGAGGAGCTTTGTCCTGTCAAATGAGGACTGTGTTAGGTTCTGCCATGTTAATGCCAGAAGCATTCTATCAAATCTAGATGAAATTAAGTATGTTTTTGCAGATAGTGATATGGACGTAGTGAGGATATCTGAGTCTTGGCTGCATAATAGTATCAGCGACGATTATGTATGTTTCCCAGCTTATAATTTGTATCGAAATAATCGTAGTTAATCCCGCGGAGGTAGTGTAGCTCTATATACGTGATTGTTTTCAGTGCAGAATATTATGCACTTCAGATAGTAGTGTTCCTGGTTCTCAATATTTTTTGCTGGAAATCCTTGTGTCTGCACAAAAATGGCTTATAGGGTGTGTCTATAAGCCTCCTAGAATTTCACGCATTGATCCTTTTTTTTATGAAATAATGCAGCTATACGGGGCATATCACCTGAATCTCCCTATTATTGACACGATATTTGCTATAAAATCGATCAAATCAAATGCAATAGGGTCGGATGATATTGATTTGCGGTTCCTTAAGCTCATCTTGCCTTTTATAATTAGACCAATGGTACATATTTTCAACACGGCCATTACAACATCATCATTTTCGACACAGTGGAAGATTGCAAAGGTTTATCCGATGAAGAAAATAAGTAAACCCTCTGTGCCTGTATTCTGTATTCTTCCAGTACTATCTAAATTTCTCGCGAGGTTACTCTATGAGCAGATTAGGACTTATACGGAGGCTTATTGTCTGATCGCAAAGCAGCAGTGTGGCTTTAGACCTAAGCACAGTACTGCTACTGCCTTATTACATCTCAATGAATCTGTTAGACAAAATATTGAACTGCGAAGAGCCACAATACTATGCTTGTTGGACTTTTCCAAGGTCTTCGATTCTGTCAATTTTCATATTCTTTATCAAAAATTGGTGACTCAGTTCAATTTTAATCAGTCATGCAGCAAACTTTATATGGTCATATTTAATTCACCGTAAGAAAGCTACTGTCTTGAATGCGTCCTCGTCAAAACTGTAACCTCTTCAATCAGGTCATTCCTTATTTATATTGTATTTCTTATTTATATTGTATATTTATGATATCGTGATAGTTCCTAAGTACTCTTCCATGATACTGTATGCTGATGGCGTACAGTTATTCCTGCCGTCATATAAGACTAATGCTGCTAGCGATATCTCTCACTTTAATGAGGATCTTTCTCTTATACATAACTGGTCACTCAGAAACAAGTTATCCTTGAACCCTAATAAAACTCAGAGCATAATTCTTTACAATCAGCCAATTGATGTTTCATCCTTTCCATATCTTTATCTAAATGGAACTCTTATTGAATATAAGACCGTGGTTAAGAATTTAGGTATGCTTATTGATAGTGATCTGTCCTGGCAAAGTCATATCAATGCTACTGTGTCTAAGGTTTACTGCGGGTTAAGAAGCTTGTGGCGACAGGTAGAGTATACCCCCAGACTCCTACGCGACCGACTCATTAAGGCTCTAATTGTCCCTATTATTACTTACGGAGCTTGTGTATACCGCAATATTGATAGCTCAGGTAGTAGAAAGCTAAACGTGGCAATCAATGCTTGCGCTAGATATATTTTTGGCCTCAGGAGATATGATCACGTGTCAGCTGTAACTAACCAAATTTTTAGATGTAAGTTGGATCACTACTTGGACTACCTGTTATGCGTTATGATGCATAATATAATCAATAATAATTCTGCCGAATTCCATAAGGATAATATTGAATTTCTATCAGCACAATGTACGCTATTATTGCGGGTTCCTCGCCATTTTTTTATATATAGTTCTCGCACCTTTTCATCTATGCAGTCAGAGTCTGTAATGGTCTCCCTGTATATGTTCCGGCACTTCGGAGTCAGCGGGGTTTCAGGATGGAGGCCTTAAGTTGTTTTAATAAACTTTGAGTGAACACTTAACGCGTAAATAGCCCTTATTTTTTTCGTTTTTTGTAGTATATATAGCTTAATATTTTCTTAGTTCTTATTTTCCTTATTTCATTTTGAATTTTATTTTTATTTTTTTAACACTATTTCTTTTTTTTTATATATTTTCTTATTTTTCACTTTTCTTTCTGTTTTAGTATTGTTTCTTTTTCTGAATTAAGTCATTATACTCATTACTTTTGTAAAACCTATGTACAAGAGTATGCACGTATTAATGAGTCATACGACTCAATTGTGCAAATTAATAAAGCAAATTTAATTTAATTTAATTTAAATTATCTATCTATTATGTGCAACAAATACAGTTGATGAAATATATGCAAAATTTTCTTATTTTGGAAACAAATATTTGTTCCCCGGTACAACAAAATGAAAAAAGTATCGCTGCTTCTGCAGCCGGTTTTTTTTTAGAATAAAAGGAGAAATGACACGCTCGCTCGCTCGTTCGTGCCGCCCCGAGCCGTTGCGGCCGATTTTAAGTGGATCGAACCAAGGATGCCCGACATAAAATATTTATAGTAGTAGGTATATATGGAGGAAAATGGGTAGTAAATAAGTTAAAATAGTAGTAGATTTTTTCAATAGATGTTTATTGTAAAACAAAAACAAAAAATAGATGTCAAGTCATAAACAACGAAATAAGAAACATAAACTATTATACATTTTCAAATACACTTACATGGCGCAAAATACATACTTCAAAGATATTTTCAAAATTCAATCAATAAAAATTGCTATAAAGATGGATAAAGTGGTGAATTTTTAGGAAGTCAGTTCCGATACGGGAAAGCAAAACTACTCAAGTTAAACATGTATTTCACCGAGAGTGATTCTTGTAAAGTTCTTTGGAACTAACCCGGGGGTTACACGAGATTGTACATTTTGCATGTAACTTGCACTGGCACACTCCTTGCACGTGTAATTAACACTGACATGCAGGACTCAGCTTTCAGCGAACTTGCATGAAAAATCATGACAGCTGAGGTAATAGTAATTTGAAATTCTACAGTTTTCAAGATGGCGAAAAAGAAATGCTTGCGAGAAATTAATAAATTTATACCGTCAAAATGAGATTTTCTGAGATCATTTGCATTAGGTACGTCATATTTTATTTTTCTGGGATTTTTATCATTCTGCTACTTTCTTTATTGCTATAATTTACCAATATATGCATGGGCTGGGTGGGGTAAAAAATGCCACGGGTAAGAAGTGCCACCTTTAATATCTCGTAGTATAAAACGAAAATAAAAAGGTACGTACATGCAAGTAATGCACTTAGCTTGGGGTGATATTCGCCACATAGTCAGTCGCTGCCAGCCATTAGAGCTCATGTGTCATACATTGTGCATCGTATCGGACATTTTAGTTTCTGGCTGACCGTGCTCATCATGGTTAAGTGAAATAAGGACCTTTATATAGCTATTTTCTCTGTGAGCACTGTAATACTACTTAAAACAATAAATTTTTTGCCGTCATTGTTTTCTATCTAAAAACATCTTCTTATACCATTCGAGGTAAAGAGTGCCACGGTATAACAAAGGCTGAAGGTAATATCTACGATCTACCTATTTAAATATCTAAAACGATTTGAATTACAATGCCGCTACAAACATTGGCTAGCAGACACTCGAAATAAAAGGTATTTCCTTTGATAAGACTAACTAACAACTTTTTTTTATTGAACTATTCTAGCTTATTTAAAATAAATTATATATGCTAACCTTAACTTAACTATGGTTAGTACATTACCTTTTTGTAGGTACCTGCATGTATGCCCGTGATTTGGGGCACGTTAAACCAAATCGCAGATTTGCACTTATTTGCTTAACTTCGGTAGAAAAATGTGACACTAGTAGCTTGACCCGTATTACGCTGGTTGCAAAACATGCAAAACAAAATGCGTGTAAACCATGTATTCACTTCTTATGGTTGTGACATACATTTCGTTTAACGCATGTTTTACTTAATTGCAACAATGTTATCGATCGCATTTATTGTGATCGATTAATTGAGCAATGGATTTCGGGTCAATTGAATATTGAAATAATGCAGAATGTGCATTCTTGCATTTTCAATTCGTTTGTAATTTGTTGGTTTTTTTTATATGTGCAAATTCACATCACACCTTTCCCTTTACGGATTATTATTATTTTTCTTTTACATGCTTATTAATTAGCTATTGGATTTTATTTAAATTTACATATTAATTATATATTAAATTATTATGCTATAAATCGTTACAATAATTATTCATAAAAATAGCTATTCTAGGTTACCGTTGACATTAAATAGTTACTCAAAAAAAGTCTTTTTTGTTTTAATTTCTAGTAGTTTATTAACAATTTTAACAATATTGGGTAGCTATCTATTACGTTTCTTTGTTTTTGTATGTTTTTTTTTTTGTATCTGTGTTTCTCCATTAGGTGTTGATGGGATGTCGTGAAATAACTATTTTATTCTTTTAGTTTTAGTCACATGCACTTGCGGTTAAGGTTTCAATAGGCCTTTAATTGCCTTTATCTTCATCTTATTACATCATTCATTATATTCCATCTCTGCAGAGAGCTTTATCAATATATTTCTCCGATGCTTCAAAATCCTTCTGCTAATTGGGTATTACTTCTTTATATGTATCGCTTTTAAAAAAAAAATTTCTTTGTTTTATACTAGCGTTAAATCAATTTCTCTATTTTCATTATTCCTTCCAATGATTCGAATTTCGCTCTAGTGCGAGTTCTACTAATTGGGTAACTTTTACTTCTATATACCGTTTTTTTGTGCTGGCGTGCTTTCAATTCTTCGAGTTCGGTAGTTTTGTTACATCTGATGGTGCAAAGGCTTCAGTGATATACAGATGATCAGTCTGTAAACTTATTTCATAGGCGTCTTCTTCCTTCCTTTTTTTTTTTGTTTTTTGTTTTTTTTTTTTTGTTACTGCCCGAGTTTTTATTTGTAATAGTTTGATCTCTTCCGGATCCAATATATCAAGCTTTAATCTGGACGGCGCGTTAAGTCCAGAATTTTCAGCACCATTTATATATTGGATTCGAGATCAAACTCTTTTAAATCTAATCACATTTGGGTTAATTAGGTCAATCGTATATTTTATTATATGTATACGCTAGTGGTCTATGGTCCGTTCGAAATATGAATTTACGCCCGTAGACATGCGGTTTAAAATATTTTACAGGCCAATGTATGGCTGTTAGGTTTTTTTCTTGTATTTTTAGTAACTTTTGGTTTTGATAGACCGAAAGGTTTTTTTTCGCATTGGATTCTATAGGTAATTAACTAAAATGGTCTATTATTTTTGCTTGCATTGTATTTGACTTTTACACATGCTACTGAGTCAACTATACTTAAACACTTAAACTTTATTACATGTTGTTGTTTTTTTTTTTTTTTTATGGTTAGCTTAGCTTATTTTTTTTGCTTTTAATTATTGAGGTTTTCCTCACACATATATATGATCTATTCCGATGTGTTGTTTTCTTAGGTCATTGAGATTCATTATTCTCAGCTCCGCATGATTTCCTCCAACTATCGTCGTTTTACGTTGTTTGTTTTAGGTTCATTCTAATAACGTAAACTGGATCCTCTGATGGTATGTAATTTTTCTCCATTTTTGTGCTAAAAAATATTGTTAGAGTTTTTGGCTTTATGTGAAATGCAGTGACTCAAATGTTTCTCCACGGCATTTTCAGCATCATAACAGGGATAGCAATTGTCTTTACAGTGCCTTCCCGTCACCTGATGATTCTTCTTTTGCCATTTTTGTTTAATTTTTTTTCTTGTTTCGCAAGACAGGAGAGCAAAAAAATGTGTAAGCCCGTCGTTTAGTTTATATTGTGTGTATTTATCCGTTTAATCCAGGCGGGCTTTTTACGATAATATACAAGCTTATTTCGGAACTATAATTTGTTGGTTGCTTTTTATATGCGCAAATTCACATCACAATATCATTATAAAGGGATACAACTAAAATTACGCTAGAGTATCTTATTAAATTAGAATGCTCGTTTGTGTTGAATATTTATGAATGTTTTTGAAGTTATGAATAAATATCGAAAACAATGTGATAGATTCCGGCTTTTTATTGTTGCAACCCCTCAAGAGGGGCAAAAAGTACCGAACGACTTGCGCATTTCAATTAATTAATAATGTAAATTAATTAAATTTTTTACATGTATTTGTGTTTATTTGATACATGAAACCCTAAAGATTGTACGTTTAAATTATCATATAATTTGACATTAAAGTTTTTAATATATTTATGATAATTCAAAAAAAGGCACTTCCAGCCCCACCCTATTCAACTTTTCAATGTGTTCACCACTGTGGATTTGAAATTTCTTTCAAAATTAATTAATTCCTCAGTAAGTTCGAACATTTTATTTTATTTCTATGAGTGATCAAATCCACTCTTCGCGCTTTGCATCTTTCCAATTGTAGTAGGCGCAATCCTGGATCGGACCAGTAACCTTGCACCAGACCATTCCCATGACGTAACTCGTAAAATCATGGGCCGTAGGAAGCCAGTTTTATGCTTATCAGTATTTCTTGGTTACTGCCTACCGTAGACACTTGAAAAAGATTAAACAGATCTCATTTCATATAAACTCAGACTAACTATTAACGCGTTTTTTCAACTTGATTGATAACATATTAAACAAACTTTGCATTCGATTTAACTTAAACTCTCTCTTAAACTGTTCGAAAATCTAGTCTCTATGGTACTCCATAGAGATTTTTTATAAAGGGCCCCCCTTCTATTTTTTTTTTATGAACGATGAAAGTTTTCCATGAAAACCGGACCCCAGATTCGCGTACAGAAATTTGTATACAGTTTTCTGTATTTATATATTGATATGCGTATTAATAAAAAAAATTCCATTCATCGTTTGCTTGAAACTAATTACGAAAAATACACCCTCGTACCTCGCATGGTGTGGGGCCTTATATGAATGTGGCCAGTGAATAGGGTGAATGAAATGCTGACCTTCCAACAGAAAATGGAAATACTTAGTACCAGCTAGGAGCATTCTTCCATGTGCGTTAAACTTACAATAAGTGCGATTTCACTGCTTAAATATTTAGAAAGATTCCGTCCTTCATTAACTTTCTCAGCGCCTTGATTATGCAGGTGTACAAAATCGTCTTTACAGAAAATTCATCAAGTTTTAGGGTACGAATGAACATCCTAAATTTATATTCTCTGCATTTTTAACTTGATGAGTTTCTGCATGGAGTTGAATGTTTTGGATTCTAAAACACGTGCTGGACGGGATAGTGCTTCAACAATATTTTAAAGGAACTGTGCTTATAGTTCTGCCTACTGCCCTTAGTACTGTTTTAAATAATTCCTTTACTAGAGGTATTCTACTTAATACTTAAAAAATTCCTTATTATCTGCCCTATTTTTAAATCTGGCAATAGCTAAAAAGACATTTCTAAATATGTATATTAATGCAACCTCCAAATATTTTTAATTGCTCGTTAAAAATAAACTATTCTTAAATATTAAGGAAAAAATATTTTTTATTCCTCCGGTTTTACCAAACTTTACATTTCATCAACTTCGTTGTAAATTCTTTTACGACTTTTATTTTATTGAATTATGTTAAAATTACCAAGTTAAGGTATTTATTCAATTCTTCTTTTTCATATAATAAAATGTTAAATAGGCGACATTGAGTCACATGTAAATTTTGGCATACCACAAGTCATTTGGGCCTTAGTTTAATTATAATTTATACCAATGATATTATAAGTTGTTTCCAAATTACGAGATGCTCGCTTTATTCGTGGATGACTTCAAGTCATTTGTTCGAATTTCCTTATATCCTGACTGTGTCTTACAAAATTACAGTAACTCTAAATCTCAGAAAATCAACACACGTTTATTTATGTCAAATCAAAATCAGCCAAAAAGTTTTGCCATTATCAATTGGAGAAGAAAAAATTGTAAAAGGAAAAAGAAAAATAATACTTATTATTATAAACAGCACCAACGAAATTAGATTATAATATAAAGAAAAAATAAATACATTGCTTTGCTGAATTTAAATGTCCATTAATAGTTGCTTCATTCGTTGTGCATGCATTTGAAACAACGGCAGGAGAAAAATTAATACTGCTGGAACTCCTTATTACTGCTGGGAGCCATGAAAAACAAAGACATAGAATCGAAAATCTGCTTCTATCGTAGGCAGCTGCTACCAAGTATAAAAATTCAAACGCATTTCTAAATAAGTGGGTGACGCAGAGTTTAAACGGACAAAAATTCGCTGATACACGGGAACATGACGCAACATAAAAAAAACTAAAGAGAGGACGTTATCTACTAAGAATCCTCTATTACCGTGACATGAACAAAGACCAGACAATTCAAATCGATAAAACGGTTACTGATATATCAATTGAGAGTATTCGAACCCGTCTGCGTAAATTAAACGATGAGGGGTAATGAAGAAAGTTCTACTATTCGGAAAGTCTCGTAAAAACCGACTCGCAAGACAATATAGAGCGCAATGGACAGTATGATTTTCATCCACGAAGTATTTTTTTTTTAATGGAGCCCCGCCTGCCGAGCTTGGTCTACTTTAATTGAAAGATCTCTCTAGCGGATGGTTACATTCGATAAAGCCACCTGAATGAGGTACTTCTCCAAGCGTGGGCTCGGCAAATTAAACATATTTATAGACAATTTAAAAGCCAAATTTCAAATTGATTGTTGATCCGCGGTTCAATTGTCTTTTCCGTTTTTGTATTAATTTTCGGAGTTTCTAATTTATCTGTAACCCCATTTGACAAGTGTCAGATAATGTACTGGCATTGGCATAACCTGGTCAGAAGCCAAGATGTGTACTAAGACACATGTGCCACCGACTACCAAATTGGGGATTTTTGGAATTAAAATCCTCCTAGATTCTGGCCAGTAACCAGGTTCGCTAAGCCAGGATACCTTGTGCAATGCTTGGCCGTATCTTAAATACATACATATGTACATGCATGTATGATCTCCTAACCACTTGGTACATATCGACTAAATAGAAATTGTTCATTGTGCCTTACATTTCTCAATAGCCCAGCTCTTTACCGTCCTTACCTTCAGGTGAATATTTTCAAAGTATTCGAAGATTTTACACAGAGCTTTCGCTAAATTTCAAGCATAAAAAATTTAAAGATACTATGCTAAACTCATAGTGATTAGGGACATTAGCATTAACAGTGCGGATTCATGGCGAAATCCATTGATATTAGTATATGCGTGCATACATAATATAAGGTAAAATATCGAAAACGTGACTTTCCTATAAAAGCTTTAGTACTAATGCTGCTGGAAAGTTATTCCAAGAAAACTAATTAAGAAATTGCAGGACGCTTTGTACGTTCATCTCGATCTAGAAACATCTGAGGAATCGGAATAAGGTTCTCCAGCTCCCTAATAATTAAGACTCATTTATTGTGAAAATTTTACGCCATCCAAAAGCTTAGAAAGTATCGGCTCATTGGGAAATCATTAACGTAAGTAATATGAACTATAGCTTACCGTGCTTGTGGTCTATTTGTAGGTATCTTATGAGTCCATTAAGAGGGCAAAAATATATTTTGCCGCACTCAAATTCTCGAGAGGAAAAGATTTTTCCCCATAGATATACACCTCTGTATAAATGACCCACTTTATTTGAGACTTGCTGAAATTTGGTTCTTATGGGTAAAATTTGTTCGCCGATAATTTTTCCACTTTATTTTTTTTTACATACATATATCCTAGATTTATGTGCGTATTTAGTTATGCATACCTTATTTGTCCTTGACTGCAATTATCAGGTTATCATGTCAGCGCTGTATGTGGGATAAATCAATAGCTCTGCGTTAGAGACTTTTAACAACTAAATGCTTGATTAGCAGTATAGCACTCAGAGATGAGCGATATGTTTATGCAATCGTATCATTATGATTAACACTCCTGGCTACTTTCACTTTTCTGGCGTTCTCCTCATTGGAGAATATCATTGAGAAGTTTGGCACTTGCCTGCCGTCGTGCTTATAGTATCTAGTGAATCAAAGTTTTATTTTCGATAACGATATCATAAACTAAATTTAACATTCCACCTCTGAACGAATTTATTTTCTCTATTCAAAAAGGTCAAATTTCTGATCCTATATTTTATTTCTGAGTTTGGGTGGCAATATTGATGCGTAATTAATTGTACTTCATTCTATATCTAATGCCACGACATTTTCCAATATTTACAGAAGTGATACGGCGTTTTTTTCGTTAAACGTTTATGTTATCTCTAGTGTCAGCCACTGAAATCCATCCTCAAAGAAACAGCGTTCTCCAGTGAGCTCATTCATCAAACCACTGCCATACATTCGTTCGTTGCACTGTGCAGGAGTTATGAATTATTTGACATTGAAAAAATCATCATACTCATCATCAGGGTTGATCATGGTCTAATTAGTACGGATTCAGGTAGAAAAATTTTAAAGTATTTTGCACAAACATAAATTCAGGAACAAAGTTAGTCAGCTTATCTTAGTTCCTGAATTTTTTGCAATTTGTAAACATTTCTCTTGGTTATCTCTAGTTTTTAAATTGTCGGTGCTGCATCAAAAACCTTTCCAATTCAGGAAAGTCGAATAATTTAATCCCAGTAATGAACGACAGAATAACAATGGCATGATATGCCTCTATTTCTGCTTAGAATCTATTAAAATCCAACTCCTGAATATCGCCTTCGCCTTGTGAGTTAACCGTCTTACGTCTATCAGCATTATTTTCATTTTATCTGTCGAGGGATTAATAAGGTTTTTATAACCATATAAAATTAAAAAGGAGAAAACATCGGATGTGCTAGGATGGAGGGCCGAAGAATGCAACGACTAGAGGACGCTGAAAGTGCCTTTCAATTTATCATGATTATACAGCCAGAATCATACCCATAATTTGAGAGACAAATACCTAATACATCTTCAAAGAGTTGTCAACAGTCTTCCAATTACAAATATATATTATCACTGTACAGAAACTGAATCCAAGGAGCTTCTGGAGACAACAGCATTCCTAGTAAACTAAAATTACGGGGAAAAGCCAGTCTTCTGGAATTTACGGTCTGATGCTACGCATATGGAATGATGAAATAATGGAAATGGAATATAATTTGAAAAGCATCTAATATAGTATCTAACCATGGGAGGAATTTTCTTGCTGAGTGTTGCACATAAAATTCCATCGTATATCATCCCTCACTCAATTAAATCTTAGATGAAAGATTTCCTGCACCTTTAGAGAAGAATGTTTATTGTTCGAAATAATGTGCTCAAATTATATCAGAAACGCTGAGATGTTTAACATATAACTTTACAACTTTTTCATTAGTTGTAAGTAGGCAAGTACTAGCAAGTATGACAGTACCCCAAACTAGTTAATTTTTCTCAAGTCTCCATTAAGGGATCGATGACAATATTCGAAAACAAAGTTATACCTCAGGAAATATCTAAAATTAAACGAGGCGCAGTATCGGATATCGTGATATCTGTTTAGTCAACTTTAAGTTAATCCTCCTGCGTCTTCCGAAGTTTTCGGATACCATGGGATACTAAGGATGGAATGGGTTTCATTACCAAGGAAACTTAAAGAAGGAATTTCAAGCGACATGTGACGGTGAAATAATTCATGGAGGTAGGTACACAATTTCTTTGTGCTGTAATCTTCGTTTTGGTTTATGCACAGCAAAATATATTTGTTGACGTCAATTGATGAACTGTGAACTATGTGTAAGGAATTTTTGGAATTTACCACATTAAATATTATTAATGTAGACTTTTACTATAGTTTAATGACAAACCCATAATGTACGTTCAACGATCGACTAAAATGTAAACTGCCTTGTTGCCTATATTATCACATAGGACAATTTTCTTCGAGTATTATTTTTTGCATTGCTTCTCAAATCAACATGATGTGACCTATAGGTCAAGGCCGAACTAGATGTTTTTTCTCCAGAATTTTATTCAAGTGTTATTTAAAGAAAAGTGGGTACATGTATAAGTTATATCACCTTGGGGAAACTAAAAAATGTTCAGTATGAACGACAGTTTAAAAGTTTAAAACAATTTGTCGATATCCTAAAGAATAGTTCCATTTTGCCATACTTTCAGTAGCGTACCCTGGACTTTCTTTAGGGGAGTCACTTTTCTGGTGAAGATATGAGCACATGTAATCGCATAATGTAATTGTCTATTGTAACCTAAAGGTAAATGCTGCTTTATAAAGGAAAATAATATATTTTATCTATTTCTAATTCTGAATCTTTAACTAATCAGTCATTTAAAAATCAACTATAATATATTTTTTACATCCTATCTAGATTTTTTACTTACAACAAAATCTGTTTTCTGATGCAAAAATTAATTTAGTAGCACCTAGTATTACTTCGCTTACATAAGTATCGCGATTACAAAAATTTCAATGTAGACTTAGTTATTATTGCTTCCACTTAAAGCATGTTGAATATTCTTTTTGAATTTGGCACGATGGAAAAATTTAGTTTGGCATATTTATTTGAAAAATATTTAGTTTTAAGAAATCCTTCACTTAGATCTCTTACAAAATTAATATTCTTATGGCAGAGCCAGACCATCTACCTACACCAGAAGAAATATAAGAGAACTGGTAATATAGAGCCATTCAGTAGATGAAAAGTAGTTCAAAATATGGTGAAATCCTCTGCTATCTTTTAAATATCGAAATTTCTCGAAAAGACTGTTGAAAAATATACCAAATGTAGAAATATATAACCTCAAGTTGAACAATATTAACAGCCACTTTGATATTAGTAGAAAATACAATAAACAGAATGAGAACTACAAATTCAAATATAATTTTATGAATCCTAGATATAGTATTATTTTCTTACAAGTTTCTATACGATGTTTCCTAAGCTACTGTTACGATATCATGGTTACTGTAAAGTTAAAAACTTAAATAAAATACAAAATAATTCAGAGATTAATAATTTAATAAAACTTAGATACAATCGCATTTTCTTAAAGTTATTAAACCGAATTTTATTAAGCTACTGACTACGATAATGTACATGAAGGAAGGTACAAAATAGTTCAAAGATAAACAAAATGTACTTATTTTTTTTTTAATTTCAAAATTTAAATAGAACTTTGGTTCTAGTGTCTGATCTAGTATTGGTAAAAAGAAAAGCTGGCTTTAATCTATCTATGTTAATGGTTTCATCTTTTCCATTTACGAGAACTCTGAATGTTTTATTATTGTTAGATAGCATTTTATGTGGTCCTGTGTAAGGAGGGTTCAGACTTCCTTTATGTATAGGTTCTTTTAAAACAACGTGTGTACATGTACGAATTTCTTGTGGCACGAAAATGTAATTTTGTTTTCTAACTCTTTTAGGTTCTGGATGAATTTTGCTTACGTTTTCTTTAATTTCTTTAGCCAAGGCAGTAGTAATCTAAGTTGCAGAGGTCATTCTGCAGCGACCAGCTCGACTGAGAGCCGAAGTGGATGGCCGTAAAATATATGTGCTGGCGAAAAATCTACCTCTTCTATTAGAGCATGCCAAAAACGATCCAGCGTAAGCTTTTGCACCAATCTTTAGGGATATTCTGTGCTCGAATAGCCGATTTAAGTTGTCTTCGCTCCACTGAGCCGTTTGCCTGAGGATGTTATATTGTTGTTCTATTACGATGATTACCAAAAATTTCGGACAGTTCTTTAAAGAGCGTTGATTCAAATTGTGGACCTTGATCGGTAGTTAAAGTTCTAGGTGTTGTATATATTCCTTATATATATATACTGGGTACTCACTGAACGGTCGGTGCTTCAGGTGTCAATACCTTCGCAGCACCTTATCCTTTTTGCACTCACAAGAAACTCTCGGGCGCTGACACTTTCTCTGTAAATTCCCTTTTTAATATTACGGGCCTGTCCGACGCGTGGAGAGGGGAATAAAACACCTTTAATCTCGTTTTCTTTCTTTTAAACTTTACTCACTTTATAGCTATACACTGTCTTAATTTTTTATACACCGAATTAATGCACTATATAAAAATAACTATATATAATAATTTTGTAGCCTGTGCCGTAAGACCAGCGGAAAACCCGAGGTGAATATTTTTTCTTTCCAAACCAACCTGCCGTACCGAGACGTTAATTAGGAGCTTTTCTTTTCAAGCGTGACGATCCCGATCGCGTACAAAAATCAACTGTAAAAAACCGACTGTGTCGAGACTTAGATTTTTCAATCGTAAGTCTCTTCGTTCAGGATAGGAAAATGCTTAATTAGCATTCCTATCCTGAGAAAATTATTTTACGCTGGGCATGTTTAAACATGCCCAGAATTATCGCGACGAACGATGGTTGAAATTGAAATTTGATATTTTCATAAATATCAACCATCGTCTTGCTACCGTGCATACATTGTTGCGATCATAATGTATGCAGCTCGCGACAATTTGCTGATAAGAGCTTTTTTCGGTGAAGACTTGATCGTTTCAGTCTTCACCGACGTAAAATTTTCATGCGCCCGATATGTATGTATGTATATATGTGCATACATATCGTATTTACGGCAAATCTTACTGAAGGTAAGATTTGTCGTGGGGCTTTTTTTTCATTGAAACGACTTGGGTTGAAATTTAAAACTTTTATTTTTCCCAAGTCGTTTTGTGGGAAAAATATTTTTATTTGTTGCAAAGGAATTTGAGAAATTGCTGATGGCAATTTCTTCGCCTTGTAGAGAGATAAGCTAACCATGTTTTGAGCATGATTAGCTTATTGCTATTTATGAAATATTTATGAATATTCTCCAATTTTTTAAAAATGATAATTATTAATTATAATTATCGTTTTTAACCCGTTTTAGGTATACAACAATCCTTCCCCCTGCGAAAAAGAGGATTATTCTTTGAAGAGGAATAATTCTCAGGGGAGGTTGTTGTTGGCGCTATATCGGTGGCTCGGCTGTTGGTTGGTTTGGCACAGGTTTTCGGGTTTACATATTGTCTTAGTTTCTATTTAAAATTTTCTTTTGTTATTTACTAGAATTGCTTCTAATTATCTATTCCTATTCTTATCTCTATTTTATTTTTCATATGTTTCTACTTTTTTTTTTGTATGTTACATATTTTTTTCTGTTACACTTATATATCTGTTACGTTCTAAAGTTAGTGGTTATTTAATTTTTATTCTAGGCTAATAATAATAATATTTATATTTTTATATTATTTAGTATTTTTTAATTATTATTTAACCCTAGCGGGGGAGGGTTTCGTTTTTTTTTTTTTTACTTTGTATATATATGTGTATATGTTTTTATTCAACTAGTTTTCCTTACATCTATGCTTTAATAATTGTTTATGTATGTCCTCTCCCCTTTTGTTTTTATTATTATTTTATTAGTACTAATTGGTTTTTTGTGGTTTGTAGAAACCACTTACATTTATTTTCTATGTGCTAAACTATTAGTGATAGTGCTCCTTTTTATGTGACCGTTTGAAGTGGTAACATTAGACCACTTGCACTGACCTAGCAGGTGGTAGGGTGCGGGTCCTTTTAAGAGGGGTAGGTTCGATTATTTCGATTTGTTCGATTTGTTCCTCCGCCTCTAGGGTTTTCTCGGATTTGCGTGAACGGTAATTTTTAATGAATGGGACTAGCCATTTGGCGACCAGGTACAGTACCATACATGTGATGGCAACTCCAGTTAAGGATACTGATGTTGCCGCTAGGACATGTGTAGGGTGGTGACTGATATGAGGAACTATTTTTTGTAATTTTTCGTCCAGTTCTTTTACTGGGTACCTTCTAGGATGATGCTGTTAGTATCATCTCCTGAATATAGTTCTGTCTGTATTTTTTCAGACTGTATTTTGTTTTTGGCTTCATTGAGATATTTTTCTACCACTTGCTCTAATGGAGCGATATTTGGGAAGTAGTTGGGTTGTTTGAGACTCAATGACTGGATATTCTCTGCCTCATAGTGTAGGATTTGGGATCCTACTTGCAATTGGCAGGGAGGGTTGATAGTGATTATTCCTTGACCTTCAATCTTTGAAGTTAAAAATTGTTCACTGGTGGTGTACAATTGTAGGTTCTATCAACGAGAATATCCACGAATTGGGTTTACTTAATTTGATAAGCAGGTTTCTAGGAGGTATTTGTGCTCTGAATTGGCACTGAGGCTCTTCCTTTAATGGATTAAAGAGCAGCTTCACTATGCATTCTTTGGACAGAGTTGCCTTTGTTACGGGAATGCCTACCTTAGTGATGTAAGTGTCCTCTTTGGAATATTGAGTGATCTTTTTAAAGCTTTTAAGATCTTGTGTTTTTAATAATAGAATATCTTGTGTCTGTACCTGGTGTGCTACGTGCGAGTACTTTATATCGGGTACCAATGATTGTTTGTTGTTAATATGTATGGGAAAACTGTGTACTCTATACAACTTCATTTATGGTAGATTGAAAATCGGAAGTTGTATTCGTATGACTAATTTGTCTTGGACTAGACGAGCCTTTGTTTCCGCTGTCTGATATAGCAGGGAGAGACAATTTTGTGCATCTGGACAAGTAGCGTGGGACTTGTGGTATATCTGTAATAGACTTTTGGGAGACACCACTAGCGGATGTAACTGGTGATTTTTACTGGCGATTATTATGTCGAGTAAGGCTTGTTGCCTGTACTCAATCTCGACAATTTGTAAGGTCAGGCTTGAAATTATTTCCTGTCTCAATTGTCTCATCAGTAAATCATCCGTTATGTTTTGCATTCTATTTACCTGGAGTTTATTTGACGTTGTCTTTCCTGCAGAGATGTCAATGGCTTTTGAATTTGCTGTAGTGTAGTTTTGACTACACTGATCTGCTGTCTTTCCAGGTCGGCTAGTGCTTTTGTATTTGTTTCGAGCTCCTCGAGTCGACTGTATACTTCCTGTTCATTAGTGCTGTCCATGGTCCCGAATAGGTAGTGCATTGCATTCCCTATTCCATCAAAGATAGATCTTGTTGATCTTGATTTTGGGACCACTTCCCGAATGACACTTGTTCTTCTCTTGATATTTTCCAAGAGAGAATGAACGTGTTTTTGTTGAACCAGGCATAGCTCATCCGTTTGAGAGCGATTTGAACATAGTCGGTGAACTAA
The DNA here is from genome assembly GCA_963930735.1 of Dioctria linearis. Lineage (NCBI taxonomy): Eukaryota > Metazoa > Arthropoda > Insecta > Diptera > Asilidae > Dioctria > Dioctria linearis. The sequence continues at coordinate 57,737,491 of OZ005740.1, forward strand.
GTGTTCCGCCTGTTCTGCCATAAGCGTTTGGTTGTCCAGTTCCATTAGATTGATCTCAGTTAAGATGTTCCATGTACTATGGTAGACTTGTAATTTTCCAAGATCCTCATAGAGTATTCCTGTATTGTTCAGGGTACTTATGGTGTAGGGTTCCGTTTGTATTTGTCCCATTGCCAGATGGAAACAGCATATTAACACTAATATGTGCTTCATGTTCTGTAGAAAATGAAGGATAGGCTTCATTAGTCAATTGGTCATACTACATAGCATATAATATTTAAATATTGTATTGCTTAATTGAATCGTCGATAGTTGTATAGTGAGGGTTTAGTTGCTAAAAGGAAGACGAGATAGAACAGGGTAGGAGGACTGTAAGTCAGTTTATGCTAAATCTCGTCAAAGTAGGAGCAGTGTTTTCATTTAAAAATTGAATTGGGAGGTTGTTTAATTTACTACAATGAGTAAATCATGAAGAAGAATACAAAACTCTTAAGGCAAGGTATGACGGATGCAAGTCAAGGCAAGCAAGACAAAATTTTATTGGTAGAATATTTGATGTATTCATATGTAGCTACTAAGAAGTAAGAGTGTATATATGGACACGTTTATTTAACGTCTTTTTATTGATTTAAAGAAAATTTAGTTAAGGGTTGACTTCGTGAGTCATAGTAAATAATTCCGAATGCGGAACGTTTACGTAGGTAGTGGCTAGTTTAGTTTAATTGGCGAAACTTTGTTTCAGTGTGGCTTATTTTCTAAAAGTGTATGTACCAGTATACTACTCATAATAGGGCTTTAAACGGTTGTTGTGTACTACAACCTGCCGCTTGCCTATTTTTATGGCAGTGTTTTTTGGACTGGGTACATTGATTACCAGATATGGGCCAACCCAGATTTGAGACAGTTTGTGTTTGCGGCTTTCACTTTTGAGGAGGACTTTATCTCCTAGGTGGAAAGTGAGAGGCCTGATTGTTTTGTCGTAATATGCCTTTGAGCGTTGTTTGCTGGCTAAGAGGTTTTTACGAGCCGTGGCATATGATTTTTGTAGTCTATATTTTAGCATATGGTAATAACTTTCGTGATTGTACACGGGTTCAGGATCCCGTTTTAAATTAGATGGGACATCCGCTGTGAAGCCGTAAAGGCAATCCATCGGGGTTAATTTAGTACCCTCGTGTACACTGTTATTGTACACGAATGCAGCGGTTCGTAGGAATTGATCCCATGTTTTAGGATTTTCATCTACGATTGTACGCAGATATTCGATTAAAGGTCTATGGGCACGCTCTAGTGCTCCATTAGACTGTGGATGGTATGCGGAAGTCTGTAACTTCTTTACTTTTAGGAGTTTGCAGACCTTCTTGAATAGCTCACTCAGAAAATTAGTTCCCTGATCGGTGACTATTCTCTTTGGAATGCGATAACGCGTGACAATCTCATTGAAAAAGATTTGCGCCACCGTTACTGCTTCTCCATTAGGTATGGCATACCAATCGACAAATTTGGTAAGGTTATCTTGAAAAGTTAAGATGTATTTATTACCTGATATGGTCTCTTCTAGTGGACCTACTATATCGAGGTAAACCTTGTCGAAAGGTTGTTCTGCGATGTCCGTTATTACCATGGGCATCTTGAATTGTGGAGATGCTTTCATGGTTTGGCACTTAGGGCATTTTTTATGTACTTTTTTATATCGCTAAGCATGTGTCTCCACCAGTACTTGCGTCTAACTCGTTTATAGGTCTTAATGACACCCTGATGGCCGCCGAAAGGAGAGTCGTGATAATCCTTTAGGATTGTTTGGACTTCCTTGGAGGTCGTGATTATCTCAGGTGCCTTGACTGGACATATTTCGTGTTCAAGCGTAGCCGGGGGTTGTATTTCTGCCCCTGGGGGTTCATTTTCTTTATGTTCCGCTGCCGTGGGCTGTGTTTCAGCGCTGGGGCTCGTATTGGCCTCTTGGGCTTTCTGTTTTTGAGCTCTGGTCACGGCGAAGCAATGAGCGGGTTTCTTTGTTTTCTTTTTATTTGGGAAATTATTTTCTTCCACATCAGAGTCCATAGTGTGGTGCACTTGGGCTTGTACCGTTAAGGTATTGCCTGTATAGTCTACGTTTAATACTTGTGGAATGCGGCTTAATGCATCCGCATTGGTATTATACTTCCCTGGTTTGTATTCGATGGTGTAATCGAACTCTGACAATTTGTGGTGAAATCTCACCAAACGGGAAGTTGGGTCCTTAACATTAAAGACTCCTTTGAGAGGCTTGTGGTCAGTGTAGACCGTGAATTTCCTGCCTTGGAGATAGCATCGGAAATTTCTAGTTGCCCAGACTATAGCCAATAACTCCTTTTCAATAGTGGAGTAGTTTTTCTCGGCTGTGTTTATCGTTCGGCTTGCATAGGCGATAGGCTGGTCTTTTCCCACTTCTCCTTGGGAAAGTACAGCTCCTAAAGCCTCGTTACTGGCGTCCGTTGTGAGATTAAATGGCTTTGTAAAATCTGGATAGATTAAAAGCGGTGGGGAAATTAGGGCATTTTTAATGCTTTGGAATGCCTCTTGGCATTTCTCGGTCCAAGTGAATTTTACATCCTTTCGGAGCAGATTCGTTATTGGACGAACGATTTTAGAGAAGTCCGGAATGAACTTCCTGTAATAATTGGCAAGTCCCAAAAAGGACTGTACTTGCCGTACTGTTCTTGGAACAGGGAATGTCTGGACGCAGGCCGTTTTGCTGGGGTCTGGTAATGCACCTTCGCTAGAGCATTTGTGCCCTAGGTAAACAACTTCTCGTCTCAAGAACTGGCACTTCTCTGGCTGCAGTTTGAGGTTATTTTCTCTCAATTTGTTGAAGACTTTGCGAAGCTTATCATTGTGGTCATTTAGGTTCTTACCATAAATGACGATGTCGTTAAGATAAACGAAACATTCGAGGCCTTGTAGGCCTGTCAGAACGAAGTTCATGAGGCGTTGGAATGTAGCAGGAGCTCCTTTGAGTCCGAATGGCATACGCTTAAATTCGTAGTGCCCGTAATTGGTGCTAAAGGCGGTCTTATGTCGATCCTTTTTGTCGACTAAGACTTGGTGATAGCCGTTGGCCAAATCGAGAGTGGTAAAGTACCTGGCATGACCTAGTTGGTCAAGAATATCCTCGATTCGTGGTAGCGGAAATGCATCGCCATTGTCTTTTCGTTCAATTTACGAAAATCGACAACGACGCGCCACCTTTTTTCACCATCGGGTCCCGCCTTTTTGGGGACTACTAATAAGGGTGAATTCCAAGGGCTTTTGCTAGTTTGGACTATCCCGTTGTCTAGCATTTCTCTTAATTGCTCGTTGATTACTTGTCTCTGGGTTTCTGGTAATCTGTAGGCCTTTTGGTTTATGGGCGCTTGGTCTTGTATTAAAGGGATATTGTGGGTAATAGCATTTGTATATGTCAGCTTGTCACATTTAAGGTAAAAGATATCGTTGTACTCATAACAGAGTTCGGATATCGAAGCTTTTTCGTCCGCGTTTAGATTTGGGTCTAGGCTGAGCTCTTGGTCTAGCCTGTTGACTCGCGGAGTATACGTGGGATCTTCCTGATCCGGAAATAAGTATCTTACGTGTTGTAAGGTAGCTGTGTTTTCCGAAAAGCTTACGTTTCTTTTCTCACTTTGTGTAGCTGTGTACTTACTATCTGTTTTACTTACATTACTAGATGGCAGGGAATGGGCTTCCTGCAGTTTTAATGGTGGAGTACCATGTTTTATGGGTACTTTTGATTGGTCCGAGTACTCGCACGTATTTGTATTTTGGCTTATGGGCCTTGAAGAATTGGTTTTCTTAATAATATTTGACGGTGGAGCCAACTTTGCCTTCAATGAGGTCTTACGGATTCCGCACGCGTCTTTTATCGGGCTCATTGGCCACTTTTTATTCTTAGTACTAATCTTATTAAGTGGTGGAGTCTACTTTGCCTTTAAATAGGTCTTACTGAGCTCGCACGCACGGTTGATGGGGCTCTTGGGCCACTGTTGTTTCTTAACACTAACTTTGTTGGGTGGTGGAGTCGTCTTTGCCTGAGAATAGGTCTTACTGAGCTCACACGCACCTGTTGTTGGGCTTCTTATCCTTGTGGTTATCTTACATCTAGGTATATTGGATGGAGGAGTCAGCTGCATTTTGCTTGTCGGCTTCTGGGGCTCGCTCGCATCTTTAGTTTGGCTATGGGGCCATGTACAATTTTTGTAAGTTATTTTCTTGGACGGTGGAGTCATTTTTGCCTCTAGTCGGGTCTTATTGAGCTCGCACGCGTCTTGTATGGGGCTCTTGGGCCTCGTTAGTAACTTATATCTAGGTATTTTTGAGGAAGAAGTCTTATTTGACTTCTGTTCCGCCTTGGGAAGCTCACTGATGTTCGTGTTACTCGCTTGCGATTTATTTGGCTTGAGAACGTGTTGTGTATCAGTGGCCTCTCCTATTGGGATGACGGCGTAGTCATGTATAGGGAACAGTTGTAACAATAAACTGTTGATGACTACTTGGAAATTGTTAATGTTGAGTATGGCAACTAGCACTGTTTCATTCCCAGTAGGGAGTAAACTGTTGGCCAGGAAGACTCCATCGCCTATCTCTTTCGATAGACAGAGCATTTCTTCCTTCACTTGCAACGGGACTGTGGTGATCATTTGTGACCTAGCAGGTATGCATATTGGTTCCTCTAAAGTAACCAGATGCTGCCTCATTTCGCAGTTTTCTTGATCACCCAGACAGCTCTTTTCGCATTCCGTCGGCTCTTGTTGAACCTGGCAGCCAGCATTACTCTTTTGAGATGCCTTGGAGACACTGCATGTAGATAGCTTAACCTGTTTAGGTTCCATCTTTTCTACAAGTGACCTCACTTCGACTGCTTTTCTGGAATACAGCTTGTCCGTTTTGCATGACAAGGGCACAGTAAACTCTTCGGGATTTGTTTCCGTACAAGGAAACTTGAGTGCTTTATTTGGGCCTTCAACATTACAATTGTTTGATAGGAAATCGTTTCCTAATAGGCCGTCATCGGAAAGACCTGGCAGGTTTTGTACCACCTGAAACTTGCAGGGAATTTTATTTTTAAAATTGAAGTTGCCCTTGCAATTTCCCAATGTCTTTCCGGTTCCAAAAGGGGTCTGTAAAGTGCATGCCTCATTGGAATTAATTATATTGAGGTCTTTAATTGCTCTTTTCTTAATAATACTAACCTCAGCGCCAGTGTCCACTACTAGTTTTGTATGGCCGTTAAGGCTTATGTCCAGTGGAAGTTTCACTGTAGGGACACCAGATTCGGGCGCTTGAGGTGACCCTTTTGATTTGCGTTGTGGGTTTAAAGTCGAGCCGGGGAGTTTTTGGTCGACTGCATGTCGTTTCCCTGACTCCGGCTTCCCATTTTTTCTTTTGGCGGAAATCTTCGTCTGCGTGTCCTCGGCGACCACAAAAGGTGCATTTGAGTCTTATGTTGAAGACTTGAGGACTTTTTGTGTTCTGTTGCTCTTGTGTAGATCTATTGGAGAGGCGTGGAGGAACAATTTGTTGCGTCTGTTGTGTTTTTCTGCAATCACGGACGTCATGTCCATAGATTTTGCAGTTTGATCAGAAAGGGGTGTTCTTGCGCTTAAGGCAATCTGAATACGTATGACCCTTTCGCTGGCAGAAATTACACGTGATGTTACGGACCAGTGCATCTGTATCCGAGTTTCTGGCATCAGTGTTTGTAAAGGGCCTTTGCCGTGACTGTGATGAACCTGCATTATTCACATTGCGTGAAAACTGATGTGGGCTTGGAGCTCGAGGTGATGCGAACATAGGTGTAGATGGCATTTGATAGTAAGGAGCTCTATAGTAAGCTCTCACACGTAGATCTGGGTCTACTGGAGCCATTGGAGGAGCTTGTACCAGAGGAGTCTGGACGAATGTAGCACTTTGTTGTAGTTTCTCCATGTCCAGGGCCTTTTGAATTAATGCTTCTAAATCACCTTCTCCCTGCGTGAGCAAATATTGACACAGGTGTGGGTTAGTTACTCCACTTTTCAAAGCGTTCTTGGCAAAATCCATCAGCTGTGTTTTCACAGCAGGGACTGCCTCAGCTCCATACTTATGTGTCGCTGCCTCGTTGCAAATCGTCAACAACTGTTTCAATCTTGTAATGAACACAGTGAGAGATTCTAACGGGTTTTGCCTAGTAGTGATTAACTTATTCACTAACTCTTGGTATGTCTCACGGGGAAGGTATGTTCTATTTAGACGTTCCTCTACTTCACTAAATGAAGCAGGGACGTCTGAAGCGAATAATTGGTATGCGTCACCTCTGAGTCTTGTGGGAAGGACCTGAATGAAAGCCACTTTTTCCTCATTATTTAGGCACTGCATAGTTTGTTTGCAGCAGCCAATGAAGGTTTGTAGCTCTCGTCCCAATTTTGGGGTACTTTCACCCGAAAATAAGGGGACAAGCTGAGCTGTGAGCTTAGCTACCTTAGCGTAGTCCACCATTGTGTTTAGTCTATTGACTGGAAATTTAAATTTGGGTGGACTAACTGGGCTTGTTTCTGGGCTGACTTCCGTTAAGGATTCTTCGAGCCAATCTATTAGCAGATCTTCAGGAGTTGGTTCAGCTGCTTCACCGTCACTGTCACTATCACTATTTGCACTTTCACCTAACCTAACACTCTTATTCTTCTCTAAGTCTAAATTTGGAGTTTCAGTACTCTCCTTATCTACTGGGAGGGAGCGCGCGGATTCAGCGAGCCTACTTAGTTCCTCACGGAACCGAACTGTGTTTTCCTTCAGTGTCTGTATTTGTGCGAGTCTAACTTCGCGGGTTTGACTCAGTTTTTTGCTGAGTGAATCACACTGAGTAATGGCTAGCGTACCTGAATCTCGCGCTCTCTCGTACAATTTTGTTAAAAATTTATCAAGACTTACTTGTCTATTGAGACCTGGCAGAACGGTCCCGCTTCTGAGTCGAGGTCCTGTTGGCGATAACTGTGGAGATTTATCTCCTGCAGCAGATGATGTACCTTCACCGGCGTGCTGTGTATTGGCACCTGGGGTTGATCCCGCGTCGGCTAAAGATGGAGAGTTTTCCCTCGCTGCTGCGTCTGTTTCCTGTTGAGGTAGAGGAGGATTGTCGGCTGGCATAAGATGCGCTGTTTGGTGAAAGGGGGGCTCCTTGCCTGCTTAAGTCCCTTTGCTGTGATTGAGAGGGGGGTTTCTTTAACCGCCTTCGAGTTCCCTCTCAATCCTTGGTCGGTTGATTTCGGTTTGTTTTGCAGCTGGGGGGGGGCCTTTGGGCCGTCTTAACTTCCCCTGGATCTAGTTGAAAAGGGGGCTTACGAGCCGTCTTCGATTTCCTCTTCAACTCAGGATCGTTGACTGCTAGTGTTTGGTTATCTGCTTGGCTGGAACTTCAGGCTGCTTATCGAGCTGTGTCCTGGCTGATCTGTATTCGTCCTTATGGGGGAGTTCGAGATATTTCTCCTCTTCCTTCTGTGGACTGTTCACTGGTATCCCTCGGTGGTGCTTGTGCACTAATTGGGGTGAAAGCTCGCCCGCCTGGAGCAGAGGCGCCTAGAGATGGTATCTACCCGAGAGTTGGGGGTGACTTGGCCTGAGCGGCTTAGTCAATGGGACCCCTTAGGTTCGAAGGATTAAGGCTTTTCAAGCTTTTACGATCGTTTTGACGCGCCAATTTTGTTGTATATATTCCTTATATATATATATACTGGGTACTCACTGAACGGTCGGTGCTTCAGGTGTCAATACCTTAGCAGCACCTTATCCTTTTTGCACTCACAAGAAACTCTCGGGCGCTGACACTTTCTCTGTAAATTCCCTTTTTAATATTACGGGCCTGTCCGACGCGTGGAGAGGGGAATAAAACACCTTTAATCTCGTTTTCTTTCTTTTAAACTTTACTCACTTTATAGCTATACACTGTCTTAATTTTTTATACACCGAATTAATGCACTATATAAAAATAACTATATATAATAATTTTGTAGCCTGTGCCGTAAGACCAGCGGAAAACCCGAGGTTAATCTTTTTTCTTTCCAAACCAACCTGCCGTACCGAGACGTTAATTAGGAGCTTTTCTTTTCAAGCGTGACGATCCCGATCGCGTACAAAAATCAACTGTAAAAAACCGACTGTGTCGAGACTTAGATTTTTCAATCGTAAGTCTCTTCGTTCAGGATAGGAAAATGCTTAATTAGCATTCCTATCCTGAGAAAATTATTTTACGCTGGGCATGTTTAAACATGCCCAGAATTATCGCGACGAACGATGGTTGAAATTGAAATTTGATATTTTCATAAATATCAACCATCGTCTTGCTACCGTGCATACATTGTTGCGATCATAATGTATGCAGCTCGCGACAATTTGCTGATAAGAGCTTTTTTCGGTGAAGACTTGATCGTTTCAGTCTTCACCGACGTAAAATTTTCATGCGCCCCGATATGTATGTATGTATATATGTGCATACATATCGTATTTACGGCAAATCTTACTGAAGGTAAGATTTGTCGTGGGGCTTTTTTTTCATTGAAACGACTTGGGTTGAAATTTAAAACTTTTATTTTTCCCAAGTCGTTTTGTGGGAAAAATATTTTTATTTGTTGCAAAGGAATTTGAGAAATTGCTGATGGCAATTTCTTCGCCTTGTAGAGAGATAAGCTAACCATGTTTTGAGCATGATTAGCTTATTTCTTTTTATGAAATATTTATGAATATTCTCCAATTTTTTAAAAATGATAATTATTAATTATAATTATCGTTTTTAACCCGTTTTAGGTATACAACATAGGTATGCCATAGCGTGAGATCCAATTGTGTACAAAGGATTTACAAACGTTGTCTGATTGGACGTTTTTGAGGGGTATCGCTTCTGGCCAGTGTGACTATCGGTTAATAAGTATGTATACCCTTGTGATGGTAGGAGGGGTCCCACAATATCGAAGTGGATATGCTCAAACCTTCCGGCAGGAGCATTGACGATACAGTGGGTGGAGACTGTATATCGATGAACTTTTGCTTGTTGGCAGGCGATTTTTTGTTGATCGATGGCCAGAAATATTTTGCGGTTATAAGTTTTCTGTTTGCTTTGATTCCCGGGTGTGACAAACCATGCATAATATCAAATGGTTGGTCTGGTGAGGCGGTTTTTCGATTTTCGAGTTCATGGCATATATTAGGGGTATATGGTCTGTATAAACTGTAAAATACTTTCCTTGTAAGAAATATCGGAAATGTTTTAGACATACATTGCTTATAGCTCTCTGTCAAATGTAAAATATTTCTGTTCCGAGGTTAGTAGTCTTTTCGAATAGAATTAACTGGTTCCCACTGACCTGAGTTCAGCTGCTCCAAGATGCCACCTACTGCATCTGCAGATGCATCGATCCAGATGCTAAGTTTGCCTGATGGGTTGGAATGCACAAGTAAAGTGCAGTTTTGTAAACTTGTGTGTCAGATATGGGGTATTCATCTATTGCTTTCACGCTGCTCGTTGATGGAGTAATTCGTCTATGACTGATCTTGTGTCCAAGAAAATCTAATTCCTTGGCACCAAAAATGCATACACTGATGTCTGTCGACCTATTAAAATATCATCGATATATGCCAAAGCAAAATTGAGGCCATGTTCATAACGCCGAAAGGCATTCGCAAAAACTCGTAAAGCCCAAATGGTGCTATTACTGGAGCCTTATAAATATCTTCCTGTGCTACAGGTATCTGAAGGTATGCCCTAACTAAATCGATTTTCGAGAATACTTGACTATTATGCAGATTTATCGTAAAATCCTGAAAATTCGGAGCCGGGTATATATCAAATACGGTGGTGGTATTTAACTGACGATTATTCCCGTTTGGTCGTCATTCGCCGGATCCTTTTTTGGGAACCAATTCAATTCCTTTAGCAATTCTATATTTTTCCGCATGTAATCACCTTGCTCTTGCCGATGGGAGGGCGCCTTGTGATGGACGATATTATGGGAAACCTTAGTGTTAAAATCAGGAGGTCTCTTCAGTTCTGGAAACTGATTAAAGTGCGCTCCGAACTCGTACTCAAGTGAAAGGATTCTAGGGGTCCGCGAATCGAAAATGTGTGATATACAGTTGACTGATAGTTCTATATCTTGATCAACAAGCTTCTTATTTCGTAAATCAACTAGTAAATTAAATTAGTATAAAAAATCTAGAATGAATATTGATTTTTTTAATGAATGAATTAACTAGAGTAAAATAGATTTTTAAATGAATTATTGAGTGAATTTTGAGTGAATTTAGTTCAATTAGAGTAAAATGAAGTGTTGAAATGTATTCAATTAAAACGTATACTAAATAATTGAAATTTCAAACTATAAACATTATCTGTGATAAATCAAAGGTATGCTGGATTAATATAAAATCTGGAATTTTACTATCTTGTAATTTTTTTTAACCAGCACCTCCCACTTTTTATAATAAAGCCCTACATTGGGAATTAACATGTACATTTACAATTTATGCCTGATCATCTCTGAATATTCAATTTAATGAAAGTATGCTTTTGTAATTCGAATACCTGAAAAACCTAAACACACACAAACCAATTACTTTTGTTCTATTAATTACTTTAATAAAATAATGTAAATATGTTTAAGCATACTCGTATATTAGTACATATCGAAACTAATATGCGGCTAGCAAGGCAGATACATATACGTATGTTCATAAAACTCGAATAATTACAACGTAACAATCTTAGCATTTCGCGATTTTAGTAAAGCATACCATTCTAAGATTATTCTAATACTTTAAATTTGCCAGATCTTGCTATTAAATTTAACAGTTTTACCAAATCGTAGCTGTTTCGATGAGGCAGAGTTGAGTTAGCGTTAACCCTTAAGTAGTCGTATGGGGTCAGAGCAATTTTAACAGCGAAACAAGTGTAGAACGCTTACTCTCTCGACATTGCTTCTTCCAGTAGCTTTTCATCTTAAAACACTATTTTGAAAATTGTCGTACTCGAGCCACGGTAACGTACGCATGGTTTTGTACTATAGTGAAGTGTGACCTCATGCGTCCAATTA
>OZ005740.1:57748783-57836826 GCA_963930735.1 Dioctria linearis
GGTTTACCCACCGTGCGTTCAGCGCACGCAGAATGTCACATAATGCCACATTTTTACGCATCATGTCGTTCAGGCGACCGAAGCGTTGTTATTTTCCCAGCACATCGGTGTACACATTTTTACGCTACGGTCTGGTAGCGTAGTGTCCCGGTGCGCTTAATAGTTTTGAAGCTTAGCGTAATTTTATTCTAAAAGAACTTTAAAAATTGACATTTCGAATCGAAGTGCACACTAACCGTTCAGGTGCTATCCCTACTTTTTCAATGATGTGATGTGCGCACCGATGTGCTGAAAAGCAGTGTACACCTGAACGCACGGCCGGTGTTTTAAAAACTTGTGTTCGATGAGTGCACAAAACCCCGGGTAAATTTGGGGAAAATTTATATCGAACGAACCTAGTATCTTCTCCAAGGGCTTCAGTAGAAACGGTACGTATGAGCCCTAGTAATCTCGCATAAGTTAGTTTTGTATTTGTAGTTTACTGAGTTACGCCTGTGTTATTTAATGTGTGTTTTTGCCCCACATGATGCAAAATGTGTGCGCTTCAGTTTCCAGTTATTTCCCATGAAACTCCTGTGGGTACAGAGATAACTCCTATGTTTCGATTACTCGTGAGGAATTCTAATATATCTTATCGTCCAGGTTTTTAATCGTTTTAATCTAGCAATTTGTATACCTAATTATTTATCTAACGACTATTCAGTTTGTTGCTTCTGTTATCTTTATTGAAGTAACTTACTAGTTTCTTTTATTTGTGAAACCGATGAATTCTCAACGAAGCATGCGATTTTTTGCCTCGCGCAGTTATTGGGTCACTTTTTTTCCGAAAATAATACTGGAAATGCACCGTGAATGGCCCCCACAGGTTTTTGTGCTTGGAGTTTTTTTTTTTTAAGGTATTGATAATATTGGTTCCATTAGGATATCTCAGCTTCTGGTAATGTACGAGATACAATTTATTTGTTATTGAAACATTTTATTTGTTATTGAAACAATTCCAGGCCTTGTCGTATTTCTGAAATCCGATGTATGCCAGAAACCCATAAGCAATTCCCGAATTCAAGTCTGAAATTTATCGCGTGATTGGCTTTCATCAAAAGAATACAACTGTTCGTATAGAATTGTAAAGGGCGTTTGATGAATGTTTTATTCAAATAGATCGCAGCTTGTCAACTTTGCAGTTTAAAAAAAATAGCATCGCTCACTCAAAGAAAATAAAGATGAATTTTATTTTAAAATTAAATTGTGCGCCCCTGCTGGAACACCCTGCACTTAGATACATATATATATTTTCCTTAATTTTATTCACGCTTTATGTATGGGTTCAATGGGTAATTTCGTTATATTCCTGCAGATTCTTTTTACAATAATTATTGTTTGTTGACGAAGCTGTAGATTTTCATGAAATTGTGTTGTACGGTTGGGGTAAAAGATTGTATTTTTCTGAAATCAACTCATTAACCCTTGTGGGCACACACAGGTACCCGGGTAACTATTTGAACTTTCTTCTGCGAAATCATTATGCAAAAAGAATTTCTCGAAGTTGATTTTCTAGTTAATCCCAAATCATGTAATTTGAATTAATGCGTTCTCCTACTAAAATGTAAAACGCCAGTTATAAATTTTCTCCTCAAAGGGCGCACCCATGGTACCCGGGTACCTTTATAAATATTTGGTATCAAATAGCACGTGTTGAGTGAAATTGTACTTAACTAGGGCCAAATTTACTAAAAATAAAATAAAATGATTTTATAAATAATGTGTTTATTGATATTTTGCATATAAGTATGAATATAAGTTTAATTTGGAACTCGATTGGCTGGCCTTGGTGTTGATAAATCTGTAATTACAAAGTATCAATTAGTAAGTATAGTGATTATTTTTCTAAAATATTTGCAAAAATTACTTTTCGGTTACATGCTACTATCAAGAAAACACTTGAAAGTATCACTTCTTGATAAAATTTGATTTGAATGGGCTGGACCATATCTATGACGGAGTATATTATGCCTTGGCATTCTGACATTTTGGGGAGGACTGCACTTCCATCTAGTTTTTTCTTTACCATGCAAAACATGGGCAACGTCATCTTCAGCTTCCTCTCCGGATTCAGCATACATTTCATTATCTTCACCGGTTTCCTCAATGCATTCAATTCGTAAATCACTTGATAGTATACATCGTCAATATCTGATTCTTCGTGATTGCGATCTCGGCTCATGGTCGGAGGAGGAAGCCGGTCTTCATCACTGGTTTCATCACTATCAAGTTCAAGAAAAGCCGTAGAAGTTTCTCCAACTTTGTCTTCTTTTGAATCTTTCAATGCATTTCTAATGTACTCGTGCTGCTCTTTGTACGACATTGCGTTGAATGTAGCCTTTGAAATATCCATTCTGCACTGTGAAAAATAATTAGACTTTTATTTTGTGCGTAAAGCAACTCAATAAATTAACAACAGAAATACTTACAGAAAGTTAAAACAAAAATTCAAAGATTCTTTAACAATTAAATTTCTTAGATTTTTATACATCGAACTCTGATAAGATTATGTTTTCGTAGTGCTTGAGGTGGGAGGCACAGTAGATATAACGAATGTTCTTCATGCAGTAGGTATGAAAATCAGTTTTATGTCGATGAGGTAAAAGAGTAAATATAGGAATTTCCGCAAATATGATGCACTTTAGAAGGAAATTTCCAGGTATAATTTAAACTTTTCACGTATATACAGCACTAACACAACAAAAATATATTCATGGCAATTTATTCGTATCTGAATGTGACGACTGCGGTTTTGCGGGTTTTCATAATCCATTCCTCATCCTTTACCGTCCTCCATAAAAAACAAAAAGAATTAACAATATATTTGCCTTTTTGGATTACAACCACATATATACCTGCTTATTATTAGTAAGAACAAGTTTAAAATCAGTCGATATGAAAAAAAAATTATGTGAACGAAATAATAATAAATATTAGAAAGAAAATTTATCAGGTACCCAGGTAAGATGGGTGCGCCCATTGCGATGATTTTTCTCGTGTGCCCACAAGGGTTAAGACATTTCCCAAATAAGTACCTAAATAAGGATAAAAATGGATTTACAAAGAACAACAGTAATGGCTGCCTATATTTAAAAAATAGTATGTAGGATGTTTTAGTGTTTATATGCTAGATAGTGCAGAGTCTAACTTAGGAAGTAGAAAGTCTGTACATATCTGAACGGAGTCCTCTATCTAATTCCCAAAGAAGAAACGTTATTTATGTTGACAGTGATATTAATTCTCAACTAGGACTAGACTACATCGGCCTTTAGAATATTATCGAAGAATAGGGAATAAACCTAAGCAGCAATAGCAATAGTGGATTCGAACATAGTTAGATTACGTAGCTCCCAGTTGATGATGGAGAACTATTTTAGAGGACTCCGGAGGTTTTGTATGTGCAGATATTCAAGGAAATCATCATTCTGTTCTGCATAAGATAAGTAGAGATTTAGATGCAGATTCATTAAAGGCTAGATTGTAACCTTGTATTAATAGCCACCCGAAAGATCTACATATTATCAATCCTCCTCATTTTTAGTTTATTCCCATGTTTTCTTTTATCTCATTATTTCTAGGTGGTGCTCGGATATTTTATTTTCACACTGACAGCAGAGGCCAGAATTCTGTCTCATCGAAGGTCTCATGTGTCTTAATTGCAACATTTTTATTCTTATTCCTAAACCTTTAGAACTTCTTTTAGATGACAAATAAAAAGTGCCACATAATTTTCCTCTAGTTAGTCATAACAGGTAAAAAGTGAAATAAAAAATCACCTTGAGGTAGAAATATTTAAAGATTTATTTTATAAATGTCTACTAGAACTATAATAACTTTTATATTTTCTACAGTCTTTTTAACGCTACTTGAAGCAGTTTTTAATATGGTTTCACTTCGATTATACTTCAGCTTTTGTGATAAGATTTCAGCAGAGAACTTCATCAAGAATCTAGATTTACTTTAGCTGAGAATCCCTAAGTGATAGATTAAATCAAGGCAACCGTGCTACTTACTACGATACAATGTAAAACATCCTTCCTTAACGTGCCTAATCCGCTAAGAAATTAAAATGCCAGGAGCTTTCTAAAGCTAAGTTCCAAGATTCGCGTTAAATCTAATTAATACTCTTTCAGATTACTAATGAGAAACTTCTTGAAATGTCTTGTTCATGCTTTTTACATGGCGGACGGTCCGCTTTTAATTAAAAGCTCAGAGTTTGAAGGACATGAGAATAAAAAAGATTTTTAATCTATTTATCGTTCTTTACTTCATTAAATAAATAACCTATTTTGCAAAGGAAAACGAGAGTAAAGCATTTTCATTTCTGTAAGCCACTTTTAAGGAGGTAAATATTTCGAATAAGTGTAAGTTTAGCCTTGATTATTTCAAAAGGATATAAAAATTGTATTAAGTTGAGATATTTGTGAGATAATTGACAAGTTCCTTCCTTCCTAAACTTATTTAAAATCTTTTTGAAATGAATGATCTTATGCAGTAATGCATTTTATGTAAAAGCCTTACGTTTCATTTATTGTAGCGAACGGAAGACCTAATCATTACAACCAACTCATTATTCATCCTTAAAATAAAAAAACGTTTGAACAACTGGGATAATATGTTATAATATATAACCATAAGTAATTAAGAGAAGCCCAGAAAGAAGTGGTTTTCCGGCACCAATAGTGTATGCAGTATATTTAAAAACATTATGGATTGTATACCCACGTTTAATATTAAAAGTTATTGTAATTTCTGCATAACCGTTTGTCCGTCTGTCTGTCCGACGATAGCTCGAGAACTCGTTCACATAGAGTGTTGAAATTTTGCACACCGGCTTTTTAAAAAAAAATACATTTAAGTTCGAAAATGGGACAATCAGGTAACTCCTTCATAAGGTTGTCATACAAAAACTCCTGTTTTCACTATATATTTCCAATTACAATATTTCACTTTGTACTCAATCGCAACTGTGCCTCTATATACTGAGAAACAACTCTGTATATACTCGGAGTACAATCAACACGTAGAACATTGGAACTCAATATTAAAATTGCGAAAAATTTCGCGTTATAGAGAGTTTATAAACCAGAACCATATTTAATACTGCAATGTTGGATGTAACTTTTCCTGAAATTTAATATTTGACAGCTGTCAAGTTGATGTGCCTATTTCGTTTTCATTTTCCATAGAGGCAAGTAATTTCACAATATTTGCTCGCATTTTGTACGTGTGGGGAATATGCACGCCAAACACACACTTCCCATATTAAAAAATAGCAAACCATTTTAATTTTTCAACCAATGAGTCACGACTGTCGCTTTCTACGAGCGTAAAAATTCGAACAATCCTGTGGCTCAAATTCCGCGCATCTACGCTACACTGCTGTACGCTACACTATGTTTGCAGTATACGTATTATCAAAGAAACAATGGATTTAAAAAGCACCCATTTACGATACGTTGTGCTACGCTTTTAGTCTGCGCCAGGCTTTAGTAGTTACTCTGTGAGTTTTCATGCAGCGGGGTTGTGTCGACCCGTATTGTTAAGGTAACTAAATCGTCCGTGGTCTAGAGAGAATAATGAGGAAAGCATGTGCATCGCATCTGAGCGAGGGCTAAAAGTCTAAGAGATGGCAACACTTACCTCCAGAAGCGCCGCAGCATATGTGGCAGCCTGTAGAGATTTTTCCGAACAGCGAAGCACCCGAACAAATTCAGGAGAATGGAGATTGAGATGAAGCAGAGTTTCGTTTGATGTAGTCTGATGGAGACACGAACAGAGAAGTTTTTTTTTGAGTAACTCAAAGAAAAAAAAATTGTAAATTCATTTTATACTCAAAAACTTCTGTAAAACCAACAAAATAGTGCATTGTGAATAAAGATGCTTGAGTTCAATTAAAAACACCAGCGTTGTCCATTTCATTACATTACAGCATCCGGGTAGATTCGTTAGTGAACGGACAGATTACCAAAGGGCCTTTTCTAGTCGAGCTTAAAAAAACGGAAAGAACAACGAAAAACACAAGGTTAAGTAATGTCTGATTTTATTCTATTATTATTATATCTATTATTTTATTTCCTATAAAAGCCTGTGAACTGAAAATTACATTTGTATGATTTGATTTACTGTTAATTTTCAACCAGAAAAGAGAGAAGAAAATTCGCGAAAAAGTTTATCTGCTATAGTGCGATTTGATATCTATAGCCTACATGGGACTATAAGTGAAATTTATTCCAACAATTTGATTTAAATAAGCAGTAGTCAATTTCTTGTTCCAGTTTAATCTATAAAAAAAGTTATTAACTGTTAATTTTTGTAAATAAAATAACCGGCCAAGTGCGAGTTGGACTCGCGCACGATTGATTTCGTACCATCGTACAAAAATTTAACACTAGGTACCTTTTAATTATTTTTTCAAATGAAAGTAGGCGTCATGTGAAAAAATTATGCTGCCATTTGAAAAAAAAAATGCCAACTTATGATAATAATAATAAATGAGAATAAAACGAGGAAAAAACGCCGAAAAAATCATGCTTCTTGTATGGGGACCCCCTTTAATTTGTAATTTTATTTTATTTTGAGTATTTGTTGTGATAGCGGCAATACACAGACTGTGCAAATTTCATCTGTCTGCCTATTACGGTTCATGAGATACAACCTGGTGACAGACAGACAGCGTAGCTTAGTAATAGGGCTCCCGTTGCTACCCTTTGTGTACGGAACCATTAAAAATTTCAGTCCCATAGCCCACGCGAAGTAATTTCTATTTTATTGCTATGGTTCCAGCTTTATATTCCTAATCTATATGTGGGAAATTTATTTCAGCGATTTGATATATGCTAATTTTTTGTGTTCGAACGAGGATAAGTAATTAATTTCTGGTTCTAATGTTATTTCAATAACTTGCCACATTGCTAATTTCCACCCGAATAAAAGGAAAGGAAATTCGCGGAAAGGTTTATTTTCGATGGTGCAAACTTTATTTAAATAGACTATAAGTTCAAGAAGGCATTTTTTTTTATTCTCCGGTATATAGCAAAAGCTAAAAAATGTGTTATTTGTTATTTCATCACATAACCCATTTTACTTTGGGTGACAAGTTTCAAGTCTTGGTTTTGACTCATCAGCAGGTCCGAAATAGCGAAATGAGTGACTTGAAAAGCAAATGAAAAAGAAGAACAAGGACAAGAAATGAAAAAAAAACAAAAAATTGAGAAAAATAGAAAAAAATGTTATTAAAAAATTTAAAAGACGAGATTCATTCGAAACGAATCGAACCTGTGTACGCACGCAGTGGGCTGAAAAAAGAAAAAGGAAGAAGAAGAAGCGTTTCGTGTAGAGTAATCTCTAATTTTAATAGACTATATGAAGTAATTTCTGGTTTAATGCTATAGTTCAAGTTCTATTCTCATAACCTATAACAGCTTTTAATAACGTGAAATGCCGACGGCAGAAAGATACTAGTTTCTAGTGTACCACTATTTGCGCTATTCGTTTTGACTAGATCACAGATTGCAGACGTCAGGAAGCGTCCTGGGAAGCGTCCACCGACAGGCTGAACTAATTTAACAGGATAATCTAAGCAGAGGACCCCAGAGTCCAGCTTCCTCCTAGAAAATCTTACATGGACCAAGCTCAACACTCAAAGTAAGCAACACTATCACCTGTTTCCACACCTTTTACACTTTCCCCGATTTTTGGGTTACCGACACTACTTGCTTCGATTAGATTACCAACTCCTAGAACTGCGGTACTCTCGGTGGAGCTTCTCCGCAAATTAATTACTTCCCCTTTTGGATAAAAACTCTATCGAGGCAACTTGAAAGATTTTCGGGTCGACTTCTTATACGAAGCTGTGCACCCAGAGAACGAACCGTAAGCTTTCTCATAAGAGGGAGAAGCTCGAGTTAGTCCAAACTGCCCGCATTGGAGTACGTCAGCACGTTTTGACTCCAAATATTGGAGTAGAATTTCTCCCTCACTATAGCTCGGCAGGAGCAATTTTACTGGACAAGATAAAACTATGCTACAGTATATCATTTTTGTTTATATAAGCCAAGAATTTTATTATATACAATTTTTTAAGAAATTAGTTTATGTTTCAAAGAGGTAAATTTAAACGCAACAAGTGAAAAAGCTATTCTTATGATACCCTAGATGAATGCACGTATGAAATTTCGTATGGTCACCCATTTGAGCAATTTTGATTTTTTGCTTTGGTTTCTCGCATATATTTCTAGAACGGCTCGTCGGACAGAAAAAATGATTATAACCATTTTTATAGTATTTCTTATTCTGAAGAAGTTTTTAGTACAATAAAAATGTCTAGGACTGATCGTTTTCAAAGTATATGTAAAAAACCAAAATTATTATATGGCAACACCAAGAAGGAGTTGCCCGATTTAGCCCATTTTTGGAATTTTATTTGCTATTAGTATGAAAACACAGTGTACCCAATTTCAGCTTTCTATGTCGACGTGTTCTCAGGTAGTGTCCAAATATATCGTGGAAAATTGAAATTTTTGTATGGCAACCCCACGAAGGAGTTGCCCGATTTGTCTCATTTTCGAACTAAATTTACTTTTTTTTTTAATGTCCGTGTACAAAATTTCAGCTTTCTAGGTGAACGCGTTCTCGAGTTATCGTGCGCACGGACGGACGGACATGCAAAAAATCAAAATAACTTTTAATATTATGCGTGGGTGTCCAATTCATTTTGCTCTACCATCATTATTTCGAGGTGTTACAAACGGAATGACAAACTTAGTATACCCCTATAGATTTCATGTAGGGTATAAAAATATGATTGGGTTTTATTATTTTACCATCAAATTAATAAAATAAAGTACGTGCAAATTTTAAGCAACCACTGTCTATAATTAGTATAATAATTTGCGTTGTCTATCAGACCACACGTCTGTACTTATGGGGACAAAAGCACGTGGGTGCCGAAAGGTTATTCTAATTTTAAGCCAATTATATGTATTAAAGCCCTATGTCTCTAAGGGCTGCAGGTAAAGTAAAGCTGCTTTAAAATATAATATAAGAGTATATAGTAATGTAGGTACATATTATCATAGATGGCACAAGAACTAGAAGTAGCATGGCAATCTAGATCAGAGTATACAGATTGTGAAATGTGTAGTGTACGCTAGAATAGACCATAACATGTTTTATAGCGTGCCGAAAGCAAATGCTTTTATAATAGCAGTTTTGTATACATTTGCTCGACTGCCTCAATAGTTTAGATATGAAAAAAAAAAATATATATATATATACATCATTTTCAATATTGTGGTCCATTCCGGAATGGACCGCCCAGCCATATAAATTGTGTATACTTTTTGCTACTGCATGCGACATCTAGTTTTTGTGCCATCTATGATATTATGTAACATAGGGATTAAATGTTATTAAAATTCACGATGTGTGGTACAAAGCTCTTCACGTTCACACTTTGCAAAACAAACTTTAAAGGTATTTAACATAGGATGTAAAGGATTCATGCTGAATTT
Organism: Dioctria linearis; assembly: GCA_963930735.1. NCBI lineage: Eukaryota > Metazoa > Arthropoda > Insecta > Diptera > Asilidae > Dioctria > Dioctria linearis. Next base: position 57,758,338 of record OZ005740.1, read on the forward strand.
CTGTCACTTCCAAGTTTATACATTTATCAAAAGATTCAGCAGGGATTAAACTAAGAAGCTTACTATGCAATCAATGTTGTTGTTTATACGGTTTCTAGGTTAATGAATCTTAGTAAGATTTTATGATGTTTGTAAACACGAACAGGTTCGTAGCACCTGTGAGAATTATTTAATTAAAATATTCCTGTTTGCTTTTTTAATCATCGTCATGATTAATGTAATATGTATGCGTGACATCATTCTTTATGGCAAAGGCAAGACCCTCTCTGATTTTCTACAATACTACATTTAGTTGTCCGTGATAGATAGTTTGAAGTTGTAAACTGAACTCATCCATCGCTCTCTGGAGAAAGTAAGCAACAAAACTGGCTTTAAATAGAAAAATGAAATTCAATTTAGAAACATACACCTATACCACTTTAAGCAGTATCAACACAAACTTACACAGTATTCAATTGCTTGAGGTCGTCCCTAGGGTATCATATTGAAGCTGCCAAATGGCCCGTAACTAGTACCGAGGTAAAAAGTGACGCGGTTTGAGCGTTGTTTAAAATAGATTTCAATTTGTGTTTATAGTATTACTAATTAATAATAATAATTTTTAACTATGGAACCGTCAACTTCAGGTACGTAATGATATTTTAGTAACTTTTAATTAATTTTTGAAAGGACTGATTTACATTAGAATACGCCTTATAAATATGATAGAGTTGAATTTATTTTAATTATGATAAAATCTACAAACATTAAACTTGTTAGCTATGTTATTGAGTGTATTTTTTTCTACTTAGTTTGAGTTGCAAAAATGTACACACCTTTCAATACTACTACAATTGCTACTCCCTGCCACTTTGTTAGATGGTCAGTTATTTTTCTTGCTTGTCGTATTTACATTTTTTTTAGCCTACCTACATATCTTGAATATGGATTGTTTTATTTTAGGAACAAGCTCGAGTTCTTGAACAAGTTCTTTAGACAAACAATACAATTGTTTGAGGAGCTCAAGAAGCGGACAAATTGTGACGAGAGTAATTTGATTGATTTAAAACGAAATCTATTGCATTAATTCAGAGTTTAGGTCTCATAGGTCAGGGCTTGTAAAATCGATGCAAAATATAAGAAAGTTAATAAGAACTGGCTTGAAACATCACCTTCGCACCATCATTTTATAAAACGGGTCACGGATAACTAACGCGGTCGACCGTATATTCCACTTGAATTGTGTTCCGAGCGATCAGAAATTGCGAGATTCCACTTCTGCATCTTCATTAACTTACGTATGACATTAAGAGCCGAAGGAAAAGTGACGCTTTGAAAGTTTTGAAAGAAATAACCACAACAAGTGAAAAGAAAGCCAGCAAGTATCAAAATGCCTAAAAAAATCTCTGGAATTACAACAAAAACTGTTGTCAGGTGAAGACGCTTTAGCTATTCTAAGAAACGCTTATTATCTTGGGAGCAATACGAAGAAGTGCTCCACAGAAATTCATTTCTTAAATTACTGTGCAAGTAGGGAAGAAATTATGCTTTCCTAAAGATATTACAATAACTGAAACTGGAGCCTCTGTTAAATTACAGGCTCTGTTAGATCATACAACAAAGTGCTTTTTGCCTAAGCTCGTAGGAAGGAGGTCATGGAACTTAGTTCAGAATAAAGCACGAATACAAAAACAATTTGAAGGAAGACTTTTTTCTCACACCACAAAAATTAATTTATATTTGATAAAAAAGCTACATATAATTATGATTGTTGTGTCCGCAGTAGATTTGATATAGATGTAGAAAAATATTTTCTTTGCCCGCGTCATACGGCCAGATATATCGTAGTATCATTGGAACGATATGCTCCCAAACATTAAATAAGTATATTATCCATGCACCAGAAATTATATCCTCGATACTTTTCCCATAGGACAATTGACCGAGGAAGCGCTAATGGCTCCTAACTAAAACTTCATAAGGTACAGGGAACAAATCCCAAGAAAATGTGGACAGAAGACCAAAACGGACATTTTTCAATTTTTATTATTAATTTCTGATCTAGTGATCAGTAGTAAAAATAAAAAGTATACAACATCTGCCAAGAAGCATTAGATTTGTTAAAAATCTTTTCCGTACCGTAAATGTTTCTGTTGATAGTGATAATTGGATTCTCATAGTAATCATGACATCTGTGATAAAAGTGATTATTATGATTAACTGATATATATTGAGGAATAAAACTGCCTTAACTGATGTAATATATAAGGTATACTTTGTTGTTTGTTATTCCATTTGTAATGCACAGAAATAATGATGGTAGAGCGAGATGGATTGGACACCCACGCATAGTATTAAAAGTTCTTTTGATTTTTGCATGTACGTCTGCACGTACGTCCATCCGCGCGCACGATAACGTGTGTACTTAAAGAGCTGGAATTTTGTACGCAGACTTTAAAAAAAAGTAAAATCAGGTTCGATCATGAGACAAATCTGGTAACTCCTTCGTGAGGTTACCATACAAAAATTTCGTTTTCCACTATATATTTGGACACTGCCTGAGAACGCGTTGGCACAGAGATTTTAAATTTGGTACATGATATTTTCATAATAATAGCAAATAAAATTTCAACAACGGAATAAATCGGGCAACCACTTCTTGGTGTTGCCATATAAAAGTTTAGGTTTTTTACGGATACTGTGTAAACGATTATTCCTAGACATTTTTATAGTACTACAAAGTTCTTCAGAATGTGACATACTATAAAATTGGTTATACTCATTTTTTCTGTCCGACGAACCGTTCTAATAATATATGCTGCGAAAAACCTCTGCTCAAATGTGTGACCTTGCGCAATTTTATACGGGCATTTATCTAGCGTACCATAAGAATTGGTCTTAAACCAACTCTTTCTCGGAAATAAGGAAGAGAACATTCAATAAATTAGGTATTATTCTAATTTTTTTATGGAACACTTGCAATTATATTTTCGTTTATATAATTCACACATTCTTTTTGAATATTGTTTTTCAGTATGTACTTTGTTTGAGCATGCTCAACGCCCCAGCGCCAGCACTAAAAGCAGCAACATATCCTGGCCTGGAGTCCTTCACGAAGCATTGTCAAAATTTCCAACAAAGGTTTTTAAATGAGACAACATAAAACAAAGCTCAACTCATTCTTATGTTTTTTACAGGTGTAGTATCTACACCAGTAACTACAGTTTATAAAAAACTATTACTTTTACCCTACATTTTGGGGAATATTCCCATCATTTGTAGGGGGCATGGGGGACAAAAAATTTTAAAAGCCAACAATTATACACCAGATATTCTTGAATATGTACTAAAGAAAATAAATACTATAAGGAAAAAAAATTATTTCTCAAAATTACTTTATACCTCATTAGCAAAGTAAATAAAAAAATAAAAAATAAGTGTTTCCGTTATACTACTACAAATTTACCGGGCCGGCTTCATAATCAGTATCTTAAAATAATATAGTATTGGGTTTTTTATTTTATAATATATAAAATTGTTTTTTATACTTGTTTAGTCAATTTAACTAATAAGAAAGGTAAAAAATAACGTTGGAAGCTGTATCTAGAAAGTTTTCGCTAATTTTATTGTGAAATATTAAAGCCGAAGAACAGAATTTTTTTAATATGGACAAAATGTTCGGTCATTCTAATGAAGAAAATATGGCTAAATTAATCATAACATATATACAACAATGAGGATTAATATGCATTTTATTTACAATAAGGATGTTTCGAAATGCTATAAAAAGTTGTATTTCATTTCATTACAACTAATATACACCACTGTCAAAAAACAATGTAGGTATACCATTAATCGCAACGAGTCGTAAATATGTCACATAAGCAATGTAAGCAACACAATTGCAATCATAAAACACCACACATGCATATTGACAACTTTTGTTTTATATAAAATAGTATTTCTGTTGTAGAAGCTTTTATAGCAACACATATATGGTATTATATCTCAGGAATCGTATATAAGTTGTAATAATATGCCTTTATGATGGACATACAAGCTTAAAGTGCGTCCTGTTTCACTTTTGTGTAGCGTGTGTTAAAAACTTTAGCTGCCTCCTCTCAATCTGTGCGACGCTTCGAATATTGTTGTGTCTATTCTGCCTTATTCCTTTCATTTGGAATAGAAATGAGTACCGGGAAATTGGGAATCAGCCGGGATTTTGTATTGACCAACATCAACTCAAGCTGAGAAGCTCAGACGCAATAAACACAGTAAACCACAGGAAAATTGGACAAAAGTTGTGAATTTTGACGTAAAAAAGAGCAGCATAAATAGCTTTTAGGAGGCAGTCAATCTTGAAAAGGACTAAAAGAGAAGAATATGGAGGCAGCAGATACCGGGAATTACAATCACAACTTTGTTTCCGAAGAAATTATTGTGCCAACAGTGGATACAAATTGGGAGTATCGAAATGAAGGCGAAGTGGAATATAATAATAATGACCATGAAATAAAGGAATATATAAATAGTATAATTTATTTATGAACATGTTTTACGATTTAATGGAATTTAAACTTTTTTAGAAACATTGCATTTAATACAGCAACATATCGATGCAGCAAATACTAGGTTTATCGGTGAAGTTACCAAGTTGAATATAAAGGTCGATAAAGTCCTAGATATACTAAATAAGATATGCCGCAATATTGCAACGCGCTTACCCCAAAAGAAGTAATAAGCTTAGTGATACTGGTGATACTACCAATAACGACTAAACGATAAAGAGTGTCTAAGTGGTAGGAAAACATTGATTTCCGAATTGTTAACTTTTCATTAAAGTGTGTTATGCGAACATATGTATGAACTTAATTATATTAACTGTCAATATTCTGAAGATTGTTTTGTAAAAATTTTGTAAACTACCTAAGTTTTGTTACAAATAAAAGTTTTGAAGAAAAAGGCATTTTTCCATCAATCGCTTTCGAAATTTCTGAAATAATGTCGTCATTGTGACATATTTACGACTTTATATTATAAGCCATATATTGCATTACATTGCAGTATTAGCAACTAAAATAACAACGCAAATCATCATATAAAACATATTGTAAATCGCTCGCAATTAACCTTATCGAAACGTTCTAATTACGCCAATTACAATAATATTGTCGAACTTAGGATCATTTTATATCGATCACAATTCGCGTTAATATTACGTTGTTATAACTTTGCATAGAGCCTTAAACTAATGATACCGGCGGATCGTTCGTAATAGTGAATTCAACATTGCAGGAACGTTGTCACTACACCCATCTATCATAATAAAATTTACAACTATAAAATTGCAATGATAGCAAAAGCAACGTTGTTAGCACTGTAACCAGTGTCGTAAATACCTTAAAGTTTTATATTTGTTCAAGAAGGAGTTTTTTTAAATTCTCCGGTATATAGCAAAAGCTAAACAAATGTTTTTAATTTGTTATTCTATCATACAACCCATTATATTTTTGGTGGCAAGTTTCAAGTCTTCAACAGGTCCGAAATAGCGAAATTGAGTGACTTGAAAGAAAAACAAATGAAAAAATAGAACAAAGAAAAGAAATGACAAAATGTAAAAGATTGAGAAAAAAAGAAAAGAAAAAAAAATATTATTAAAAAAAATTTAAAAAATTTAAAAAAAAATCAGATTCATTCGAAACGAATCAAGCCTGTATACGCCCGCAGTGGGCTGAAAAAAGAAAAACGAAGAAGAAGAAGCGTTTCGTGTTAGCAGAAAACCTTACACTCATTGGTACAGCTTGGTTTTCTGCCTGCTGTAGACGCTTGAAAATAGATCAAATTAATCTCCTCTCATATAAACCATATAAACTCAGAATAAATTCTAGGTGTGAATTGTATGAGGAAAAAACTCCTATATTACACCAAGGAGGAAAAGAATAAAAGCTTTAATGTGCTACTTGGGAATATTTGTTAAATATTTTAATGTACTCAAAACACATAAAGCAAAGGCTAACAACGTATTTCAGTCAATGACGTACAAACACAAAAAATTCCTCTCGAATCGGCCATACCTTGTTATCTTTGTATCATGGTCTGATCCCTTGTAGAATAATTCCTGCACTCAATAATTGCGTTGAAAATCACGCACACTTTACGCTTCAAATTACTTTCGTCCATACAGTAAAATCCGTGATGCTTTTTTTATTCCGAATTGTGCTTATGTTGCACAGTCTACCATCTTCTGTCTTTCCTCCGGCATACTTGTGAAAGTTTAAGAGCGACATAAATCAGAAACTCCGCCTATCTCCTCATATCCTCTCATATTTTTACAAAGAAATATTACAACACTAATCTCTGGATGAGAAAAATAGAAGGACTGAAAGGAAAGGAGGGGGGAAAATGAAAGCTTTGGTGAATCTGAAAATACTTAGGTGTTAGAATCACTGACATATATAATATCGACTCACTCATTGCCGTCTATATATTCCTGGCCTTGACATCGAATTCTTTGAATGTTTAGAGTGGTACGATCTCGCATTTCTCTGACCATTTGTTCTTATGGAAAAATGGATTACTTCCAACTTCAACTTTCTGCATAATGTAATAAGCCTTCGTACTAAAAGTTTGATTCAGGAATTCTGTTATTTAATTCCTTGTGCATGTACCAGTATAAAAACCTAAGCACTTTCTGTAAAAAAATGGTTTATATTTTATTACTCAAATATAACACTACACATAAATATGAGAAAATGCGTTGAATTCTGCTGCCTTCATACCACAAATCACACTAGAAAGCAATCAGTAACTTATTAAGAATAAGAAGGACAAGAAAACAATGTTAACCATTTTTTTTATATTATCCCGAAATACTTCCACATATTGAAAAATATTCCCCACCTTCCATATTAAATAATTTAGTTTTTTCATTTCAAACATGACTCAAAGTATTTTGTAATCAAGGAATCGGCAGAGCTACACATTCGCCCCAAATTTTCAGAAGTTGCACTTGCTCACTGCGGTGTAAATCGGAAGGGCGGTATTCAGTGTTTAACTCTATAACTTTTTAATTATAATTCAAAGGTAGTTCAAATATTAACCTAGCTCATAGGTAAATTAGTTGCCTTTATGATGGTGTAATTTATATATCACGTTTTTATAGATTTTCAAAACAAAAACAGTTTCAAACAAGAGTAGTTCTGATTTAAGAAACATGCATTTGCTCCCAATTTCATTTTTATGTATGTTATATCATTTGTGATATGAAGACAATAGAATCCAACACATTTTCTCATTTTTATGTATAGTGTTATGTTTGAGTAATGAAATATAAACAATTTTTTTAAAGAAAGTACTTAGATTTTTATACTGGTAAATCTACAACGAATTAAATAACAGATTCCTGAATCAAACTTTTACTACGAAGGCTTATTTACATTATGCAGGAGGTTGTAGTTGAAAGTAATGCATTTTTCCATAAGAACTAATGCTAAGAGATATATGAAATCGTACCACTCTAATACTTTTGCCCGGCCTGGAACATAAAGACTAAAATGACTAACTACGTTCATAGAAATGTACTGCAAGAATTGGGCTCATTTCTATATTGCTGACTCTTTCGGTCTAAGCACCAAGTACCAACTGAGAGAACTGTAAATAACAAATAAATAAGTCGGTCTGTCGAAATAAATGTTTTGAAATTAATTATTTAGGGTTATTACTGATAAAATTGTTTTATCAAACGCAATATATTCATTAGATATGCAGCATAAATTCGAAAGGTTTTACTATAATCGCTTTTCCATCTGCACGCTAATTTTTTCCCGCCAATAATTCTTTTCAATGTTGGCACCGGCGTAAGAACTATTTTTGACATTAGTAATTGAGCCTACATGAAATAGAAAGTTAATCAGTCCATATTATATATGTCAGTGGTTCGAATATAACAAAGTATGAACATAATCAAAACAACAAATTGATAATTCTAAGTAATTAAAAAGACCGCTTGATCCAGGAAATTTCGATTGCGTTTTATTATTAAAATGTCCTCAAGAAGATCTTCCTTAAGCTGGGTCCTTAAATCTGATAGAATCAGTTTAAGAACGGAAAATGCTCTTTCTACGGATTTTTTGTTGGAGGTATTGCAAAATATGCGCTCGGTAAAGTTTTCTTATTTTCCAGCAGTGCAAAATATCTGTATCTGCACCAGGAAATATCTTTGAAGACCTTTCTACTTTCATTTGCACATCAATTTCTTTTTGCAAATTATTTTCAACACCTTGTTGCAAAAAGTTATTAAGAATATTATTTTCATCATCATCATCAGCAATTATTAATGTTTGGCTTTCATTGCTTTTCCTGTTGTTTTTCTCATCTGTTTTGCACAGTTAAGGATTTATGGTTTGCAGTTGTCCCTACAATTTTGAGAAGAAACTTATCATTTGTTGCCTTTCCTCAGCATTTAATAAATGATGGAATCTCAAATTGAGGAATAGGCATGCATTACATCCTTCATTGCTTAGTAATACCGCTTTCTGCGCTGTCACTTATTTTTGTAGTCAATGCTTTACATTTTAAACAACTGGCGTAGAAATCCCCATGGAATAATTCTTCCTCTTGAAATTTATTTACAGTGGTGTTTGTGAAGTGGAGTGAAAATTCAGACATAAACATCAATAAAATTCGACAAAGATTGATTCGCTTCAAAATTTTCATCATCAGATTTATTATGACCTTTCGTCCTCCTTATTACATTTGCATATACGACATGGATAATTTCCAGAATATCCTTTCGAAAAACTTAGTATTGAATATCGTCCAAGATTTTCACAGGGGACAGCTGCTAGACCGCTTTAGACGCATTTAGGTTCCTTAAAAAGTTCGGCAAAGATTTTAATACCATCTTTTTCTAATTGAGATATTTTTCTATAAGCGGATGTAAGGCTACGGTCGAAAAGGTATAGTAAAATGAAGCAAGGAACTGCTCTCTTTTATGTGAGCCTAATGGGTGATTTATTTCGAGATCGTCATATTAAAGTACATACGAAATCAAATAATCTTTGAAGCTTTTGACTTTCAAAGTTGCTCATGGACTATATTTTTTATTATTCCGTCTCTTGCTTGCATATTTAATTTCTGAAGCATATTATCTATAGTATCTTTTGGGACACTGGGTAATTATAAAAACTTTTTTATTTGAAATGATAAACCCATTAATGCGCACTTACTGGCCTTTGTGGAAAGACTCGGTGTGCATCCTTAATCGATGGACTCAATTTTTCAATTCAATTAAAAAATAAAGGGTTCTGAATAACTATCGCTTTCTTGTACATATTTGGAAAATTTATAAAATGTTTGAAGGGGCTTCTACACTATTCAAATTTTTGTTCTAATAGTTTATTGTGTTCTTTAATTTTTTCGAATTTGGCGATTTCATCACCTAGATAAATTTGGTTTGTTATACAATTTACAGCAAAATAATAGTGCAAATTTTTCTATTTTATTAAAATCAAACGTTTGATTCTCAGCTAAATTCGAATCTTCTTCCAAGTTATCGGAAATGTGTCATTGAAACAATCTACCCTTTGCATATCGTCAGAACTACTTTGTTCTGTTCTGGAGAAATTTTGATATTTTTATTACTAACACCAGTGGATTTAATTAAACTACTTGTACTGTCCGTTAATAGAACGTACACGCAAATTTGATTAAGTGACTGAAATGAATGCACTGGTAAATTTGGATCAAGATCAGTGGTCTATTTCCTAACAACAAATCAACACTGTTCACTTCCTTTGACTCGCAAGAAACTGCTGCACTTAGTTTTTAGAATCTCCCACAATTTAGATCAGATTATGTATAAAAAGGTTTCAGGTCAAGGATTCAAAAGTATGGGAAAAACACACTCACAGGATTGTTAATAATAACTATATAAATAGATATTCAATTTTTATAAGTAATCTAGAGCAAAAGTTAGAATAATTTAACTTCAAAGCACTGGCACACGTGCTTAACTTAAATATCTCGAGTAGTTGTATTAAGACAGAATTATATCAATTGTTGGGTCAGAGATGAACACACACTAGAAAACACACTATTTGACACCGATTTATAATTTACGATTTTCAGAAATAAATATGTTGAGACAAAACTCTGTATATCAGTTTGGGTCTGAGATTTTTGTATTACACTAACACTTATTAGCACCAAGTTATAATATAAGATCGTCAAAAAATGTAATAAAAATATATGTATAAAATAGATATGCACATGAAATGTATAATATATATATGTGTATATAAGTCAAAATATAGTCAAATAGATATATGAATAAGTATTTAAATGTTACAAGTGACTGGTACACACCGATCTAAAACTTGACACTTGAGGAATTGGCTGTAAGCTAATGTTAAGCCCTTTGTTCTTGGTTAGAACAATTCTTTATTTCCGTCGAGACCAGAAATAAAGTGTTAATGTTAGTAAGATACTATCTCAGTCGAGACCCGAGATGAGATAATATTCTTTAAGTCAGTCGAGACCCGGCTTAAAGTGTTATCTTATCTTCAGTCGAGACCCGAAATAAGATGCGTTTATTTCCGTCGAGACCAGAAATGATTGTTAGTAATAGATTATCTCAGTCGAGACCCGAGATAATATTCTTTAAGTCAGTCGAGACCCGGCTTAAAGTGTTATCTTATCTTCAGTCGAGACCCGAAATAAGATGCGTTTATTTCCGTCGAGACCAGAAATGATTGTTAGTAAAAGATTATCTCAGTCGAGACCCGAGATAATATTCTTTAAGTCAGTCGAGACCCGGCTTAAAGTGTTATCTTATCTTCAGTCGAGACCCGAAATAAGATGCGTTTATTTCCGTCAAGACCAGAAATGATTATTAGTAAATATCTTATCTTCAGTCGAGACCCGAAATAAGATGCGTTTATTTCCGTCGAGACCAGAAATGATTGTTAATTGTTAGAATTGAAATATCAGTCGATACCCGATATGAATGTTAGTCCCTAAGCCAACTTACCCCAAGCGATGCCAAGCACAAAAAAGATCGAGATCAGTCAGCTTGTCGTTTATATAGCCCTTGCTTGCCCACGACACCACTGATAGAGTAGCAGCGGCGCATGATTACAAGAATTGGCAATGCAGCTGTGCTCTTACGGTACTAGCGATAAAATTTGCCTAGCAACGAACAAAAATGCATAGCAACAAGAAATTTAGAGTTTCACATGTTGCTGTGTTAAATTAATTATATTTGCAAAAAATATTCTCTCTATCACGTTGCGAATAAATTCCCGTTGGAATGTACTTGTAATGATGATAATGATAGAGTTGCAAATTGATCGGCTTGATCTGATTGTATTTGTGCCATGCATTGTATGTTACATGACAACACATGCTTTTGATAGATGTTGTACCTATTTTTGGGAAAATTGTAATTAGATTGAATTTGTTTTCTTTTCAGAACTCAATTTCATCATGGTATTGTTGTAATATGTTCCCTTTTCAGGAATTGTTTTTGAGAATAATTTTAATTTAATTTGCTCAATGAGGCTATACTTTTAGGTTGCATTTGTGCAATATGCTATGAAGATGATAAATACATGGCTATGTTGGGTTGTGTATCTGTGTTTTGATTGAGAGTGATTAAATTAGATTTAATTTTATAAAAACTTTCATGCTTTGTTTTCAGGATATTTTCTTTTCAGAAGTTATCGGTTATAATATATATTCGAAGCAATTTGGTTCGAACACTACTCGTTTCATTAAAACAACCATCTGTTATTGATATTTTATTATTCAAGAAAAGTAGTTAGAAGATGTAAATCCATGATGTTGTTTAAATTCGAATAAATTATTTACTTTTCTATCTTCAACACAAACAGAACAATCTATTCTCTGAGTAATTCAGTAAAGCAGAGATATGTGATATAACTGACTATGTATTATGTAAACAATGTATGTATGCAAATAAATTTATGTTTTGTGTATAAGGTCCTCAATAAGGTATAAGAGCGAGGAGTTGAGGTTTTCGTTAGAACAGTGCATTTCATACAACCACGTTTGTATTAAAGTGCAAAAATCCTCACAAGATCTTGGATAATTCATGATATTTGATATTGTTCCGTCGCGGAACTAAAAACTATAACGTAAAAACTAAACAAACTAAAACAAACTAAAAAACTCACTATAAAACACAATTATTCCCACGACGAATCATACAAATAATCATCATAATCTAAAAGGATAGAAAAAACAAACATCAATCTAGACATAAACAAATCGTAAAGTCTCAGATCCATTCATGATCTAAGACTTTAACCAGAACATAAACATAACTCCTAAAAGGAAGTCCAATCCTAGTACAGCTCCAGGTTAATCTATTTCTTTATCAAAAAGGAAAAACCACACAAACCATTAATATATACATAATATTTAACACAAATAAAACCTACCTATTGACGGCAGCTGCCATCAAGTTCTTTGACATATGCAGTATGGCAGGTCACAAGTTATTCTCATTAAGAAAATTGACACATATGCGATGTCGTAGTTTTGACTGCTGTTGTATACATTTTCAGAGAATGACGTACTTTTGACTCTTAATGTATACAACACCAAGAGAAAAGAGGAAATTACACACAGCTGTACGCCGTCACAATACAAAGTTGCAGGGCATCATTGTTTAAGCCACCGACACACACAACTGCCATTATGTTTCTGCCTATAAATAGCAAGCTGCTAGACGGAGCAAATCACTCATTCATTAAGTCAGTCAGTCACAGTTGGTCAGCCATCCGGTGAACGTGATTTTTCCTGAGCAGAATTTTTTTGGTGAATGTGTTTTTTTCTTTTTTTATAAAATACATACAGAGCGGATTTTCTTTTTAATTAAGCTGTTCTTTTCAGAATCGTGGATAAAAAAAAGCCAGAAGAAGAGAGCAAAGGCTCTGGGAGCGCTTTAAAAGCAAACTAAATAGTGAGGACTCAGAAGACAGCGACAGCAGCAGAGTGTCGGCTCCCGCCGCATCAAACGCAGCCCTGGCTATCAAGGATATTCAGGACCCCACAACATATGAGCAGCAACCCCAACAGTAGAACACTGTTGTAAACAAGGGTAAACGGAAAAAACAAAAAAAAAATGAAGAAGGAAAAACAGGACTCAAATGAGCAAAATATGGATACTGACGGAGAAAGCAGCTCGTCAATACGACATATCGATTCGAAGAATATAATCGCTCCATACCTAAGGAAAATATATGAACAGGACCATGTCATTGCGGAACTCCGTAAGGAGCTCCAAAGCATTATTCAATCAGCGACAAACAGAAGCCAGAGCGTGAGCATGTACGTGCCAATATCACAATTAGAACAGGGCCACACAAGCACCAGTCAAGCAGTACAGCAGGTAAAGCAGCAGCTGGGACACAGAGCCTCAATCTCAAAGCAGTCAGACCAGCAAGCAGAACCGAGCAAACCTAGGATTACAAAGAAAACCGTAAGTACCTTAAAAGGCGGCAATGTACCTATCTCCACACTTACTAACCCTAGAAATAAATTCAGTATTCTCGGCGGCTTAGAGACTACTCCTTCAATTTCTGATATCACCAAAGAGAAGATCCCCCTATTGTGACATATAACATCGATACAAAGCCTACAGTAGAGAGTATAGTGAAATACACTAAAAAAATTCGTTGAAAAAGATCAACAAAAATATCACGCACATTCAGCTTCACAGCACCTCCGATTCTCTAAAAACCAAAGAGCTTCTATACTCCGAAATCAATTAAAACTCACAGCATCTTACTGAAGGGTATAGATAGCTGTTTTTCAGAGGCCGAAATTTTCGAGGACTTGTCCTCCAGAGGCATTGAAGATATTGTGAAAATATCCCGAAAATCAATAAAACTAAACTCTAGTACCAACATACCTTCAGAATCTTTATAAAATCTCACATATGCTCCATCAAGACGTCTCGATAGAACTACTGAAACGCACTGAAATTTTGCAGTCTATAAACTGCCAAAGATATGGCCACACGGCCGCAAACTGCAGAATGCAGTATAGATGCGTTAAATGCGCAAATACCCACCCCCAGGTGAATGCCAAAAACCTGCAAATTAGGACCCCAAGTGCGTAAACTGTGGTGAAGTTGGTCACCCAACGAGCTATAGAAACTGTTCACAGTATCTGACACTCATGAAACGAGCTACAGAAACTGTTCACAGTATCTGACACTCATGAAACGCTTCAAAAAAAAAAGTATTAGCAAGAAGGTCAAGAGAATTCAAGCGGTCTTCTGCAATGAATATCACCCGCCCCAACCAATCCTTTGCAAATGCCCTCGCGGGCAACAACAGCAATGGCGCGCAAAATGTACCTCCACAACCAAACTCACTCCAATTTATGAACAACGAATACCAGCACACTTTTGGAAACAGCTTCTCCAACATTCTTACGCAAGTCAACAATTTCATTCCCCAATATAGAAGTTTGACCACTATCGACGAAAAAAGACTAGCATTGATCTCGTTCCTTGTCCAAATCTCTTCTTCATGAGCACTCCAGCACCGAAATCAATTAATAGCTTGAAAATTTCCACCCTCAATTTAAACTCTCTAGTTATTAAAACAAAAAGGCATGAACTAGACGCATATCTTTGAATTTACAAACCCGATATTGTCTTACTTACTGAGACAAAGCTCAATCCGCGTCACAAGCTATCTTTCAAGGACTTTATTTTCGTCCGTTAAGACAGACCAAATAACATAGGTGGAGGTACCGGCATTCTGGTGTGAAAACCTTTAAACTTCTCAGAAGTCCACCCATATCCTCATCAGACTACTATAGAGACCACCACAATTAAACTTATTATTGACAGGGCCGAATATATTCTATCTTCCGTCTACTACACACACGGTTATTCTCGTTCCGACATAAACCCAAATGAGCTTCTACACTTAATACAACTAAAAAACGCGATCCCTTCTAAGAAAACCAACTACTTCATTTTAGGCGGCGTACTTAATTGTAAACATCCCCTGCGGCTCAACCACACAACTAACCAAGGCGGTAGAATCCTTCATAATTGGCTTATAACTAACTCCATAGTTCACGACATAAAGCTGTTAATAAGCAGAGACCCTTCTTTCCGTAGGGGAGACATATCATCTCACCTTGATTAATTTCTAGTATCTGGGAATCTCAACCTACAACTGGAACCAAATCAGCGACCATATCTAGAATCAGAACGCTTCGAGTCTGACCACGACGAAGTAGTACTCATGATGTCTTTAACCGACACCTACTCTCCTTCCAGACCTAACGTAGTCCGAAATTACAGTAGGACAAACCCTCTGAATCTCATCAAATCGTTCAATCGTATCCTTCAGAGCTTAGAACTCCCAAAAACCGAAATATGAGCACAGACAAAATCGATGATTCCATTCACCGACTAAATGAAATCATAAATAACGCCATCGATATTTCCACACCGAAAACAACTCTTACAAGAAACTCCCAAATCCCACTGCCTGATATCACACTAAAACTGATAAGCACCAAAAACAAACTCCGGAAACTTCTCCATAGAAATAAATATTCTCCAGCCTTTGTCCGAGTCCTCAAACCGAAAATAAATCTCCTAAATTATCTCATTAAAAACCAAATCAATTTTCACTATAACGCTCACTGGAATAAAAAACTCTCCGGAATTAGAGGGGATAATAACACTTTCAAATCCATAAAAAAATATCACTAAACCGACAAATTCAACCTTTCCTCATGTAAATATTAATACCAACAACTCCACTCAAACCATCACCTCTAACTTAGAAATAGCTAACCTTTTGGGAGCCTTCTTCAACGACATCTCCAGCGCACACCCAACCCAGCATAACACTGACTCCTTCACAACCCAGATCTCTCAAGATATCTCAGCCCAGTTAAATAATAACATTGATCCCATCGTCAAATTCAACGACCACACTTCAGCTCTCGCCCCAAATTATAGGAACAGGCAAGCGGCGCTTACGACAGAAAGTTATGCTCTGAAACTTGCTGGTCAAAGCCTGATATCCTCAGTTATCCATAGCAGGAATAATAAAAAATCCAGTAAAATCATCCACTGTTTTCTCAAAGATAGATCTTTCAGGGTCAAAATTAACCATCAGCTCTCTAACAGCTTCTTCCCTAAGATAGGTCTTCTCCAAGATTCAATATTATCACCCATCCTTTATATCATCTTCGTCTCAGACTTTCCGTCAGCAAACGCCTTTTCACCAAACATTAAAACTCTTCACTATGCTGATGACATTTTGCTCTACATCAGCTCAAAAAATATAAATCTGACGATTCCACAAATAAACGCTTACCTTCGTGCCATACATGCATACTTCGCCAAATGGCATCTGAAAATAAATATCCCTAAATGTGAGTGCATAGCTTTTACGGGAAACAAATCAATCTACAAAGCAGCCAAACGCAAGCTACAAAATATGAATCTGCAAATTCAAAATTCCAAAATACCCCAAAAACAACTTGTAACGTATTTGGGACTCTCACTCACTTCAGATGTGTCAAACCCTACCGTCATATTGATGTAATCATCAGAAAAGCCACCATTGCATACCATAAGCTCAGGTCTATTTTGACCTCAAAATCATCTCTTAAAGAGAAAATTAAAATCATGTGCTATAAACAGCTCATCAGGCCAATCATCCTTTATGCTTGCCCCATTTGGACAGATATATCTTCTCATCAAATGGAGCGCCTTCGCATTCTCGAAAGATCTATCCGTAGACGCTGCACCGGACTTTTTACAAGACAAAACTCATATAAATTTTTCAGCAATAAAACGATTTATAATAAAACTAACACCTCCCGAATAGACAAAGAAATAGTCAGACTAACCTTAAACTTCTTTAACAAGCTCAACGACGCACCCAACCCGATAATAGCCTCCTGCTTGGATTACCCATCAGATTATCTTAACCCCTCAAATTATCGATACCAAATCCCATTCTTAATAAAACATCTGGACCACAGGTTCCACGACCCTAATAAATCTGGCCTTGTATATAACACAGCACAATAAGCCACAAACGTTGCCACCTTTTCTGGTACCTAAAACAATAAAACATTACTCTCATAACTACGATTAAGAGAACCTGTTCCTCAAAAACGTTCTCATTTAGAATAATACAGAAAAGAGTTAAATTGTTTAGCAGATAGTAATAAAAATGTAAAATGATAAGACCTGTATTTTTAGGATTAAGACATTAATTTAAATCACACCCAAACTAAACCTAGTATTTCCAGAAATTATAATCTGTTAAGTTAGTTGGTAAATTACCTACGATTTTAAAGAAAAACTGTACGTTAGATATACATAATAAATACTACATTAAGTCAAGTTTCGCGAGTTTTTTATAGGCCTTTTTCTCGTAGTCTCTTTTTAATTAGTTCAAAAATCTTAATTAAGCCAGGTATTCCTCTTGAAGTTAAGGCATGTTTAAATTAGGGTAAAGAGTTTTCAACTACTCTGTCTTATTACTTAAGATAAATAATAAGAATAGTTAAGAACTACAAATTGTTAGAGAATAGGGAAAATAAAGAAAATTGTAGCAAATCACTCAAGTTTGGAATGAGCCACGGCACAGATCGGCAGATATTGAAATCTTGATTAACAAAAACCACGGGCAGTATATTTAACTCCCTAGTTTACTAACCTTTTGCGAAAATTAATAGTTTTATTAATACTTTTTTTCAGCATCCCACTGGGAGTACTTTTGACCCCAGCCAGATCATACAAGAACAGTTCTATGATGCTCATTCGATCCACATTTCTTATTAATAACCATATTTTTTCCAATTACAGATTAACAAACAAGCTCCAGCAGAGGTCTAGTAAATTGTAAAAAATAGGATTTCCTTTGTGTGAAGAATACTAGTAGAAGCATATTAAAATTAGTAAATAGTAAAATTCAAAGAAAATATGGTTTAAATTCCGAGTATAATAAAAATTCAATGAAAACACTGAAAAACAAATCAAATCAAAGCCATCCTTATCTTTAAATAAAGGCCATTCGTCTAGAACTCGAGTAATTTTAATTTCAAATGAACCCCTTGTAATCTGTGAATGGCGGATTTTATTTTAAAAGTTTGCTTCCATTAAGTGTAAGCTTCTGCCAATGGATTTATTCTAACATGAAGCTAAGCTATTATATCGCTACAATCTTCGATCGGAGGATCATGCTCGAACCTGCCTTGGTCTCCTACATTCACTTGTTTCATTAAACGGTTTTTTCTGTTATAATATTTCTCGTATAATTTTCCCGATGGGCTGTGCTTACCTCCACTAAGGATTACAATTACATCAGTATAAAACAAGGAATTCTGAATGATTTCTTTGCATCGTGTGAAGAATATAAATTTTAAGCCATATCCGTAGTTAAGGCGTGTAGAATGATAAATTTTAAAGTATTATGTTTATGAATTTTAGGTAGACCTCTACCTTATTTACTCTAAAATAGTTTTCAATGTCTCTTGTGTTAATATTTTTTTTTACTTGCATGCACCATGAGTCCACAAGAAATTTCCATAATCCATTATCGAATTTTTTGTGCGTTTTAGACAGAATTTCTTGAAGATTCTGCAAAATTTTGACAATATCGAATAACATTTAACTCAGAAAAATATAACCATAACAAAAAAAATTTCCATTGTTAGTAGGAAGAATAAAAGTTGTACAATACTTTCAAACCATTGAAGTTCACTCCTGGCTTTGTTACTTGTGAGATTTAGGTAAGTTTGATGAAAAGTGGAATTTGAAGCGGACTCATTGGTGCTTTTATTGTTTCGTATCCATTCTTCAAAGAAATAAGTTGCATTCAGAGTCCGCAGGTTCATAGCGTTGCTGCTGTTTTTATATCCTCAGCTCAAAATATATGGTGGGGATGGCTGGAATTCGTCAATATGATATTTCACTGGAATATCGAACGTGTTTATTTAATATCCAATGGTGAGGGTAAATCAACATAGGTGCGAGTTAAAAATAGGTGAAATAAGAGCGGCTATTGGACAGTGGCGTACTACAAGTTTTATTTTGCAAATAACTTCCACACGCGATTAAAATCAACTAAATTTCAATTTACGTACAGTTTTATGGTAATCTTAGAAAAAAATTTAGTTAAGGACAAATAAACAGCTTAGTTTATGAACGGTATGTAGTGTATATTTTCATTAGGTGAACTGAAATATACTGTTCTGTAAATAGTATTTTTGTACGATCAGCCACAAATAGAATCAAAGAGCTATACTTTGACAAAATCTACTGCAGAATTGTAAAAGAAGATCCGCTGTAATATATGGGAACATGTGGAATTGTTTGTGTGTAAATATTTTTTTGCCAATTTCTACCAACGAAATTTTTCTGAGAGTGTGTAGTATTTTGGTGAAACCGAATTTTTCTTCAGTTATAGAAAATCCAGGTGAATTATTGCACACGAATTATATATTTTTAAATGTTTTAAGTTGTGAAGCGGGTATTAATTATCTTACTTTGTAGCAAATTTAAAATAAACATGCGCCTTTAATCTGTACACATAAACTCTATATTATATATATATATATATGTACTAGTGTAGTGGTCATAATTGTCTATAGCAGGGGTGGCAGACTTTTCTGTTATAAGACCTACTTTTTATCTTGGTAGTAGTGATCGACTTTTTGTCATAGGCGTAGTCTAAGGGGGAAAAAGCGGTGTGAAATCCATACTATGTTGATGCACTGTGTTTCAGTATGAGGCGGATTCCAGCGGGGTATGGGTAGATAAGTAAAATATATGTACAAAACAATTTTTTATTGTTTAAATCACTTATTAAGTTTTCGAGATATAGGCTCATGAAGAAAATATATTTCCAGACCTAACTTTTGATAGCAGCATTCCGAAAATGCGGTACCTAAAAAATTCGATTTTCCGACGCTTTTTCAAGATAGATTTTTACTAATTTAAAATGCAATTTAATTTTTTTATGAACTGTAATGTATAAGTTGTTGGACTATTTTTTTGTAAATACAAAAAAATTGTTGACTTCAATATTTCATTTTCGCGTTTTTTTTGCCAGGAAAATTTATCATGAAAGAATAATATGACCTACTTTTTGCTAATCTATCGATAGCCCGCTAAGTACTCCTCGTACTGACACATAGGTATACGGCTTATCTACGTACTTAAAAAACAACAACTATAATTATTTAAAGGGCCAAAAACTCACGTGCAGGGGAATTAAAAGACCATGGATAATTATTAACAATATTTATTAATTCAAAGTAGCTACAGATAAAGACAGATTTAGCATTTACTTTATTGCTTTAACATTAACGGGAAGACTGAGTTTGCATGTCCCTAACCGAGGAAGCATAATTAGGTGTCTATCCTGATAAAGATAATAGTAATGAGTCTTCAGTATGGGAATCAGTCAGGACAGAACGTTGTTTATTTTTCGTTAGCTTCAAGTATGAAAATGCCGAACGACCGATCGATCGCGATCGACTTGTTGGACACCAATGGTCTATAGAGTATTCCGCGAAATTGCCAAACTTATTTAAAGCCTTAAATCAATATTTAATTTCAGAATCGTGTCCTTCACTTACAGGCATTACGTTCTATGTTCGCACAGAAGGAAATCTCGAAGTTTTATACTCTTCGCCAACAGGATTTTTATAATCCAATGATGGAATCACGGACAATTTACTCAAAGACTCTCGTATTGTTTAACTGGAGATTTGTGATGTAATCCGCTGCGGCAGAGAGATGAAATAGTAACCCAATGCAAATAATCCTAAATACTCTTTCGAGTGGAATTGATTCTTGGCTCATTCTTTCTCCAATATGATATTCTTGGTATCGTGATTCACATCACAGAGTGGGGAACGTTTAACGAGCTTCTTCCACAAGATTCGACAAGAATATGGTGTATCTGCCTTTTTTGCTTCGTAATGGTATCTAAGTATCTAATGGAAACATTGTTTTTTCGTTTGCCTTGACTTATATCAATTTCTTTCTTTATTTGGTAAGTTTACTTAACGGAGAGGTATGATTGCATTATTTTGTGGTGCGATTTCATTAGGATTTGAATGAAATGAATGATATAAGATTACGCTAAAAACTGGTCATAGCGGAAGGGGGACTTACTAGAAGAGTGAGGGAAGAGGGTCGTGCTAAAAATATATATGTATATACAGGGTGTCCCACGTAACGTGTTCCCTGGGCATTTCTCTCGAAAATGTGCGGAGATATCGAAAAAGTCCTAATTATAAAAGTTACGCACCTTTAGTCAAGCTATCTTCTGGCATAGCCAAAGTCCTTGAAAAAGGATTTGGAAAAGGATATATTAAAAAAATGTCCTTTTCGTCCTCATTAAGCATACATTTACATTACATTTCTGAATTCAGCGAATAAAACTAATACGAAAGTGTTATATTGAAAATTCCAGTTTAGCCATTTATTATCGAGATATAAGGCCTCAAATTGTACTCTATGCACCGTGTTCCTTTGCCATTTTTCTCGAAAATGCACGCAGATATCATCGAAGTGCTAGTGCCAAAAGTACCAAAAGCTACCCATCATAAGCCGGGCTCCTTTTGGAATGGTCAACATTTAAAAACAAAAGCCACACGAAAAAAGGATATCTTCGCTTTGGTCTACGCTTCTCTGTCTACAAAATATGAGCCCTCCACGTCGAAGCCTTCTCAGGCAGCTACCAAGTACATATTAAAAAACAGTTGTGTATGGCATCAATAAGAAGGGGTAACCCAATTTAACCCATTTTTGAAATTTTATTGAAACAACTTTTATGAAAACACCTTTAAGGAAGTCCTGTGTACAAAATGTCAGCTCTCTACGTCGACGTCTGAGGCAGCATCCAAGTATGTGGTGAAAATCGGAATTTTTGTATGGCAACACCAAAAATCGGTGAAGCTATTTGGTCCATTTTTGAACTTGTATTTGCAGTTCCCATGAAAACTCCGTGTACACAATTTTAACTCTTCAGAGCGATGCGTTCTCGGACAGTTTTCAAATATATAGTGAAAAAACAAAGTTTTGTATGGCATAATCAAGAAGATTTTCCCAGGTTCAGTCCATTTTTGTAATTTTATTTACTATTGCTATGAAAATACCAAGTACCAATTTTAATTCTGCACGTCGACGCGTTCTCATGCAGTACCAAAATAAATAGTTAAAAACGAAGTTTTTATACCCTAGATGAAATCTATAGGGTATACTAAGTTTGTCATTCCGTTTGTAACACCTCGAAATAATGATGGTAGAGCAAAATGGATTGGACACCCACGCAGAATATTAAAAGTTATTTTGATTTTTGCATGTCCATCCGTCCGTCTGTGGGCACGATAACTCGAGAGCGCATACACTTAGGGAGCTGAAATTTTGTACACGGACTTAAAAAAAAAGTAAAATTAAGTTCGAAAATGAGACAAATCGGGCAAAATTTGAGCTCTCCACGTAGACGTATTCTCAGTCAGTTTCCAAATATATAGTGAAAACCTAATTTTTTGTATAGCAACACCAAAAAGTGGTGGCCCGATTTGGTCCAATTTTGTACTTATATTTGCAATTTTTATGAAAATATCGTGTACAAAATTTCAGCTCTCCACGTCGCCGCGTTCTCAGACAGTTTCCAAATATATAATGAAAACCAAAATTTTGTATGGCAGCAATTTTATTCACTATTGCTATGGGAACACCACGTGCCAAATTTCATTTCTCTGCGTGTACTTTTTGTCAGGCAGGTTGTAAATATATACTAAAAAACGAAATATTTGTATGGCAACCCTACGAAGGATGTCAGCTTTTCGTGTCGACGCGTTCTCAGGCAGTCTTTTAGATCTCGCCATCTACCGTGTCCAAAACTATCCTATATTTCAACCTGGAACCAATGAAACACATTCACAAAATTTCTTTGGAATCGGTTGGGCGGCTTCGGCGATTAGCGTGTACAAACATCGTGACACTGGATTTTTATATATTAAGATTTTTTTTTACTTTTTACACGAATACACTTTTCAACACTAAATACAAGGTGGCTTGTTAAAATGTTGAGAAAGAAAATCATACCGAAAACAAAACATGTTAGAGACCAACAGTGGCTAAAAACATAATAGATTTTGTGTCATCACTAAACCTTACACTTATCGCCGCCTAAAGTAATAATCTTGCACAGGTAAAGTATTCTCCACTGGTAAACAATTTTCCACAGATAAAGAGATATTGGTATTATGTTGGAATTCAGTTTGGCCAAATTTCTTTACTTGTCAAACTTGCGAACAATTTATAGTGCTTTCTTCACAGCCAGATTTTATTGTTTGATCAATTAAGTGAGTCAACAGAAATAAGCGAAGTAATGTCTTCAAATTTTACATACCATTTCTTCGCTGATATGAACTTTATTTATGTTATGTCTCATGAAAATAATTCTGCAGCTTTAACGGAGTATAGTGGGCGATTCCTTCGACGATGGATCCCTCCAATATCGTGGATTATTTTCCAGGCTGCATCGCAAATTGTGTGAGAATGAATATTTTCGCAAGTTGAGTTCTGCCAACCCCAGAGGTGGAGACGGTACTGTATTAAATTTGGTAAAAAGCGATCCTAATAAGAAGGGTTTCTGTGCTGCATAGTGAAACAAGAACATCCTGTACAAATTGTACACTTTATTTTCTTTACGTACAGAATTGCTGACGCTTGGCATTGTTGCCGGGCAAAGATAAGAAATCTAATATTTTTTGCTAGACGATACTTCCTCTGAACATTTTTCAACTGCTGTATCGGCTAGCCAATCTTTTTCCCAAGCAGTTTTGTCGCGAAACCTCTTATTTGGCAGAAAGACTGAGGCCCAAAATACATTCAGGTCCTCAAGCGACTTGAAGCTTGTGGCCGAGTGCTGTGCTGAAGCCAAGTTAGATGCATTCACGGCCACTGGCCGTTCACACAGGTAAACAACGTTTCTCACTGATAAATAAAATTGCGATTAATTCGAAATACCCCGCCATATTGAATAACCTACCATTCTTATACTTCAATGTTGGTAGTACTGGGTCCACGAGCCACAAAATTTGAGATTTGATCAAACTTGGCCTCGGCCACAGCGTGGCTTGTGGCCGCGAATGTAACTTTGACAATACATTTACATTGGTTCAGCGGCGTGCATCTACTGGCCTGTAGCTTGTGGTAGTGAATGGATTTTGGGCCTGAGAAACAGCGCTTCGTTGGATAGGTATGGTATGTGTTTGGATGCCGAGAAGATCGTCGGGGAGTCCATCAAAAACTGGCGGCCAACTATCAAAAACTAGTGGTTCGGTTCGACGCCTTCTTTTCTACATTGTGCCAACTTAATTATTTTAATAAAAGAAATAATAGAGAATGTTAATTCTGAATAAATCGTGCCTTATTCTAATCAAAAAATGAATTCAAACAGACTTTATGGAAGCTCTAAATAGCTGGCCATACACGAGCGGAATTTTGTACGGATTTGATCCGCGGATCAGGTCCTCTGTCACCCCTTAACGCCGCGAATCTGATGTGCGGAACCAGTCCGCGGATATATTCGCTTTTCAATATATCAGGTCCGTGGTAAAATTAATTGCATGTTTTTCTATTGTTTTTGACGGATCTGATCCGCGGACTTGGTCTTTCTTGCTTGTTTGAAAGATCTGGGGTCTTTCATGCCGGATCAGTCATATAAAATAGCACCTAGGAGCAAGAAAAAAATCACTGTAGTGGCTGCAGGTATATCTGTTTTAAATTATAATACCGTTATAAAGAAAAGGAAAGATCAAAATGGGTTAAAAAGTGGTTAAGTGGAAAAAATATTTTGGACATATGAAATTAATTAAAGAGCTCCGGACAAATGAGCCAGATGATTTCAAAAATAATCTAGGCATGAGTGAGACAGATTTTGACCTATTGTTCTGTACATAAATTCTTTGATAATTATTACCATAAGGATGGTGTATACAGATCAACTTCTCCTGGAAGATTCAATTTTATTTTTTTATTTCCGTATTGCTCTTTTTAAATTTTATATCTTTTCTTTCACTAACTTAACATCTGCTTGCGGGTAGTCTTTCTTTAACCCTCGGTTACTACTCGAAATAAATTTTACACGATGACTATTCAAGGGTCTATCTGACCCTCCCATAAAAATAAATTTTATTTTGTTTAAAAATAACATTATATAAATAAAAGACACTTTTTATTAAAATCTATATATTTAGCAATTAATTGATACACAATTACTTGTTATCCAAACAGTTTGGACATACAATAATTGAGCATGTGTTGCAAATCGGAATTTTGCAAGAGGAACAAACACTGTTAGTTTTCCGATCTTTTTTAAACGGGCAAATGCTGCAACGCTTCCTTTTCGATGCAACATTAGTAACAGCTGGAACGAATCTTTCAGGCAGCGGCACTTTGAACACCTTTGATGTTTTCATACGCAATTGCCGGGGTATCTTTTCATTATGAATTCGCTGTCGAGCGTATGGAAGGCATAATTCTATGCCAAGTTCGCGAAGGTAGTTTGATCGATTTACTGACCATCCAGATATTGCACCATAAACAAATTTACTGTTTACGCCTGTAATGTTAATCATCGCATAAAATATCACCATCGGCCTCCGTCGAGTAGCCCTGGCAAGGCAACGGAGAAGTTGGCACACTTTTGGTCCAACGCGTCAACTCCGACTTTTGTTTCATTATAAAATGTGATCATCTCCGGCTTATTGTGCTGATCAGGAACGATCTTGCTATCGTGTAGCTTACTAGAAATGAGAACCACAGGTTTTGTTTTTTTAGGAACATATGATGTAATTGTTATTTTAGCTGTAAAGCCAAACAAAGATGATTCAACATCTCTTGTTTTATGTGGCATAAATTCTTTTGGGACTTCTCTCTTATTTGACTTCACAGTTCCCACATATGTTAGTTTTCGTGACCACAGCTCTTCTATTAATTCAATAGATGAGAACCAATTATCGCCAGTGATATTACGATTAGAAACCTCAACTGGAGATATCAAGCGGAGTACAACTTGAGTTGGTAAAAGCTTGTCATTTTTGGTCCTAGGTTGGTCCGTTGTTTTACCACAATAATTTTCTGCGTTTACCATTTAACGGGTTTTGTCATCAGTCAACATCACTATCTTCAGACCGTATCTGGCAGTTTTTTTGGCATATGCATGCGAAAACCACATTGACCTCTGAAAGATGCTAACGTCTCATCAACAGTGAGTGTTGCTGCAGGAGAATAATTATTTTGACAATGATTTATCCATTCGGAAAAATATTAGATAGAGCCGCTAATTTGTTATCTTTCGCCCTGTCTCTTCTAGTGCTGGCATCATCGAATCTCAAGCAAGATATCAAAAATCTAAAGCGACAGAGAGTCATTGTACACCGAAAAATGTCACGTCCTGTACCATCTGATGCCCAAAGTGAAGATAAATTTTCATGTTTTGATTTGAATAAGCCCGCCAAATATAGCTATCCTATAAAAGCTCGTAGTTCTGTAATTCTTGTTGTGTTTATAAACGTTGGTCTCCAAATAGTGCGAGATAAATGAGTGCGTTTAAAAGCTTTGTACTTTAGTTGAACCACTTCAATCTTAGCATTTGTATGTAGAACGATAGTTTCAAGTATGTGTTCGTCAATGAAGAGATCAAAAACATTCACTAGAGATATCTCTGGGCCTAAAGTGGATGATGGACCTTTAGGTTTTCCCACGGAAATAGATATAATATTGTGGGCTGGGGTTCGTCTTTGAGCTGGAGGTTGTTTGGCCCAACGCATACAGTTATTTTTTCCAAAGTAATAGTTAGAGCGATGCGCTGTAGAAAACTCAAGCGAATTATCAATATTTTCGGAGTCAGGTGGATCTGCGATGGAGGAAATCTCTTCGTCTAACTCCTCTTCAATATCAGTCGAACTGTCGTGATCACTAAATATTTCTTCATCACTAGAATCTATATCACTATAGTCAGCATCATTTAGTATACGAGACAAAGTGTTTTCTCTGTTGTCAGCAGTAACAGGAAAGGAAAAAGAAGCAGAGGTAGAACCACCTGAATTTGCGGACACATCCTCCTCTTCAAAATCATCATCTTCAAGGAAAGCATTCACAATCTCTTCATCCGTAAGCATATTTCTATTATCAATACCTGTAGCAAAGATAAACCCAAATTGAAAAATAAAACTAGCAAAAATACAGCAACAACCTAGGCTATAATAGAGTATAAAAATCTGTAATAATAATTATTGTTTTACACAATAGAAAACAATTTAAATTAAAACCAATAATTTTCACTTACCGACGTCATTGCTATTCAAGGGTCACCGTGACCCTGTCACTACGATAAGTGCAACCAAGCTATAAAAGCGAAAGAGTCTGCTTTTCGCGACTATCAAGTGCATCCTTGTCCAGAACTGAAAGAAATCTACAAGACTGCACGGAACACCTGCAAGTCCATTATCCAGAGAGAAAAATTTCTTTTTGACCAGAATGTTAGACAAAAAATCTTGGCAAGCCGCAAAGGTAGTAAAGGTTTCTGGTCCCTGGTCAAAACCATCAGGAACAACTTCAGCAGTTCCTCTATACCTTCACTACTTAATAATGGTGAAGTGATTGTTGACTCCCAGGATAAAGCTAATATTTTGGCTGCTAGATTCGCATCAAATTCTTTTCTTCCACCCACTTCACAGGCACCTGTCGTGCATCCCCCGTGCGGATGTGTACAAGAGCCAATACACATCCGTACGAGAGATGTGTTCAAGGTCCTTAATGGTATCAACGTCTCTAAAGCCGCAGGACCTGATGGTTTCTCGCCCCTATTAATTAAAAGCTGTGCCTCATCCTTGGCTAAACCTCTGCGCAAACTATTCTACCTGTCCTATTCGACAGGAAAATTTCCAACTGCTTGGAAACTAGCTCACGTTCAGCCTATTCCCAAGAAAGGAGAGGGTAGCGATCCCTCAAATTATCGACCAATTGCAATCACTTCGATTCTTTCAAAGGTTTTTGAATCTATCATTAACTCCAAATTAATGAAGTATCTGGAAACCAATCAGCTCATCAACGATCGCCAATACGGCTTCCGGCACGGTCGCTCATCTGGAGACTTGCTGACTTTTCTTACGGAACGTTGGAATCGTAGTCTTCACAATTTTGGTGAGTCCAAAATCGTTGCTCTAGATATTTCAAAGGCCTTTGATAGAGTCTGGCAGCCAGCCCTTTTAGCCAAACTCAAAGCATTTGGTCTTTCCCCTCCTCTTCTATTATGGATTGAAAGTTATTTATCTAGTCGCCAAATACGTGTTGTATTAGATGGCGTTATATCTGAACCTCATCCTATTAATGCCGGTGTCCCCCAGGGCTCTGTTATTTCTCCGACTCTATTTCTAATCTTCATTAATGATCTGCTTTCCCTTACTTTTAATCCTATCCATGGCTTTGCTGATGACAGTACCCTTGATTTCGCATACTCCTTTGACACCCTGGCGGATTCCAGAGGGAACGCCACATGTGTTAAACGAGACTGCATGATTAGATCATTGAATAACGATCTTGACAATATTCTCGCTTGGGGCAAAGTGAATCGCGTCGAATTCAATGCATCTAAGACCCAAAGCTGTCTCATCTCATTAAAACAAGACCATCACTTAACCACTCCCGTTTCGTTTGATGGAGCATTAATTTCTGATTCACCGTCACTAAGAATTCTTGGCATTAATATTTCCAGTAAGTTAAGCTGGACAGATCACATCTTCTCGGTTGCCAAAGAAGCATCAAAATGTCTTGGTTTTTTGAAAAGGTGTAAGAAATATTTCAGCCCATCAAATATAGCGCTCCTCTACAAGCCCCACATCAGACCTAGAATGGAATACAATTCCCATATCTGGGCCGGGGCTGGTCGCACAGCCTTAGCTTCATTGGATATTGTCCAAAAGAGAGCCTGCAAGCTCATTGGCGATGTGGCAATTACTCGTCATATCGACTCGCTCGAGCACCGTCGCAATGTTGGATGCCTTTCGCTCCTTTATCGCTATATGCATGGTCAATGTTCTGATGAAATATCTAGTCTGATCCCTTGTAGAATAGTTCCTGCACGCAATACTCGCGCTGCATCCCGCGCTCATCCTTTTACCCTTCAAATTACCTTCCGCCGTACACTAAAATTCCGTGATGCTTTCTTATCCCGAACTGTGCGAATGTGGAACAGTCTACCATCTTCTGTCTTTCCTCCGGCATACAACCTGCGAAAGTTTAAGGGCGACATACATCGGTACCTCCGCAGCTCTCCTCATATCCCTTAATCCTTTCCCTATCTCCTTCCTGCCACGCTGTGCTTTGCATCATAGGGTATCCCCTGAGCTTGGCTTAATAATATATAAAAAAAAAAAAAAAAAAAAAAAAAAAAAAAAAAAAAAAATGGCACGAAATATGCATAAAACGACTGGACACAACCACCATGCGCAAGCGCACATGCAAGACTGAGAATACACGGGCGTGTGGGCAGGGTTGTCTAGAAGTTATTCTGTGAAAATTTTGTTTCAAAAGGTTCCAGGGTCATGTAGACCCATGAGTATTAACCAAGGGTTACAGAACTCACAATTTCTTCATACGCCACGTTTTTTAAAATTTTATTTTTATAATTTCTGCTCTTAATTTGTCAAAGACATGGGTCTTTCTTTATACATGCTAATAAATTCTGCCGAAATTGGTTTTGACTACTCCATTTTTAAATTTTTTTATATATCTTAACTGGAAAACCCGCAGAACTCTTACTACATCAACTGCACTGTTAATGGCCTATAACGGACTATCAACGGAACCGTTCCACGATGGAACAGTTCCGCGGAACTGGTTCACTCATTTTGCTCACTAAAATGCGAAATTGGTCCGCAGAATAGGGCCTCAGCTGATCAGATCCGTCGGAAACTCCTGTCATGTGTGGCCAGCTAATAAATTGTGCTAAGTTACTTATTCTAATAAAAAATTTAAATAGAGTTTGACTATTAAATTATCATGATAAATGGAATGTATACGAGCAATATCGGACTTACGATGTTCTAATAGATTAGTAGTTCTTCAATAAAATATAATCGAGTCAGAAGCACTCCCAGTCCTTTGTGGTGTAACAATAAAGTGCGAAAAACAAAGACACCACACTTCTTATGTAGTTTCTATACATCTCTGTTTAACTGCAATATTTGATGTTTTCCAATACCATTTTCTTTCGGTCCTTTTCTAGTATTTATTATATTATATGTCTACTAGTAATTGTGTTGTGTTTCTTGTGAGGAAACTTGAATAGAGTTTCTGAAGTACGAGCATCTTCTGACTGCTTAACGGCACGTTGGTTGTAGGTAGGCTGATTGGAGTAGCTAGACAGCCTTGCTCCCAATGTGATGACACGGAGTAGCTAATGTAGCTTTGCTCCCAAGGTGTGTAATGTAGTGGAGTAGCTATTGTAGCTTTGCTCCTAATAGAAGCAATTTGTTGAGTTGGGTGAGTTACGATTGCAACTGAACTTTATTTTAAAAGATTACAATATTTATATTAAAATTTTACCTTAACTGCTTACGGATAATCTTAATTGTACATAATTATTTTGTAATGCTAATTTTCTTATTCTATTACCTCACAGCACTTGCTATATGTACATACATAAGGTGTTCTTTGGTCAACGCTTACAGCTGGCTATCATTCCATCACGTCATTCATCGTTGTCATACGTACATCCGTAAATATTCATTTTGTTTTGTTGTTATTTAAACCGTACTCAAATCGTGAACCATCAATTTGGTCACGTGTACTTTACCGCTGGCGAAAGGCAAGGTTATCATATTGCAGCGTGTGAGTTCTTCTTCGCCGCAGGGGTATTGCGTCACTCGATCTACCTTTACTTATTTCCTCAAACGATTAAGTAATTGGTGTAGGTCAATGATGAGTGAAATTCTAATGAACTTATACAATGTACATATGTTTATTCAAGCCTGCTAGCGTTTCTTTGGCAATTGAAATGTACGTATGAATATACATAAAGAGTTTTTTCCATTCAATTCTCGAGCTGCAGACTTAGCAGCAAACTGAGTCAATTTTAGATTGAATTATTTCGCTATGAATTTTCATAGCAAAACTCTAAATGAAATAAATGCTAGTCCCGCGATACCGCTAATCTTGCTAGGTAAATACGTAGTATTTCGCCTCATATAATTCACAATTAAAAATTGTTTTTAAGTTTATATGTGCTTTGCTGTTTGCTTTGGCGTATAGGGCAGGCAGGAACCAAGCCGTACTGATGATTATACGGTTCCTGCTTATATGAAACGCCCTTTTTTGTAATGATATTTCTTTTTTCAAAGATTTTTCATTTACATTAAGAGTTTTTTCCATCTGCTAGGAACTTGTTACGCACTTTTGTCCGAACGTTCCCCAGCTAGCAATGGAGGAGGGTATAGGTCGAAGCACCTGTGAACACGTTTGGGCGCCACGATGTCATAAGCCCAGGAACTTTTGAATGAAGATGAATCAATTAATTAAACCACAAACTTTCATAATCAGCCTAATTTACAATTTAACTGCCAGATAAAAATTCACTTTCTCTACCAATGAATTTAATGCAAACTTTGCTAATAAGCTATTTAAAACTATACACTTTATAGCATGAGGCAGCGCACAGAACCCTGCCCACCTTCCTATTTGTTGTCATTTCCTCGGGAACACCGCTTCTCCTTATACTCTGCTATGCCGGTTGTTCGACTTTTCCATTCCTCTAATTAATTTCTTCCCGGACGTCTTTTGTCTCGCCTTTCTTTTCTTCCAATTATAAATTTGTTTTAATCGTCCTAGCCTTTATTTTTTACTGTTACTTTGGAGCTGCCAGAGGCGAATCCCTTGTTACAGATGTCTTCAAGAAATAAAGTGGCACTGAAATGTGGATGTCATCTGAAGTGAAAATCGATACAGTGGCATAAAATAACTCGCAAATTGGGTATGGCAAAGATACAGTAACATTTAATACAACACACGAGAAAGATCAAACTAGAAAATCACAATTATGGAAGAATTATTTTCATAATTTTTCAATTTTACCGCCTAAAATCCGAATACGGAACAATATTTGATAGTTCTTTGTTCCTGCATTATCAACTATTGCCGAATATGCAGTACACAGAAACATTTTTAAACAAATATTTCTCTGAGTTAATCACTATCAACAAGAAGTTAATGAAAAATAAATAAAAAAAGCTAGAATTGGTCTAAGACTAATTCTTATATTACCCTAGATGAATGCCCGTATGTACTTTCGAATGGTCACCTCTCTGTGCAAGTATGATTTTTGAAGTGGTTTTTCCCATATATTTCTAAAACGGTTCGTCGGACAGTAATAACGGATATAACTAATTTCGTAGGATTTTATATTCTGAAGAACTTTACAGTACATTAAAATCGTCTAGGACTGATCGTATTCACGGTATACGTAAAAATCTCAAATTTTTATATGGCAACACTTAGAAGCCGTTGCCCTGTTTAGTTCATTTTTGAAGTATTCTTTACTATTACTATGAAAACACCGTGTAAAAATTTTCGGCTCTCTACGTTGACGCGTTAAAATTGATAGTGAAAAACGAAATTTTTGTGTAGCAGCCCTACTGGTTTGTACGTTATTTTTAAAAAATTTCAGCTGCCCAGTGGGAACTGTAACATATACTGCATCGATTCCATAATGTTTAATTGTAAGGTCTACCGATTATCCTGCCATGTTATGTATAAAAAACCTAGGTACATATATGTACCATATGTAGAGATGGAGATAGAGATATAAAACCGTAGGACTTAACATGTATAGTTTTCCAAATAATAATTAGTAAGCCCTATATATATGAAAAACCAAAGTTGGGCATTTAAAAAGAAAATCATAAATCATAAATTCCAATAAACTAATCAAGTACAAAATGATTAGTTTATCTTCCCAAAAGGGTGAAGAAAATTGCATCAGCAATTTTCTTCACATTCCAAGCAACTCATAAAATTTTTCCCATAAACGAATTGGGAAAAACAAAAGTTTCAGTTTACAACCCAAGTCGTTTTACTTAAAAATTTCCACGACAAATTTTGCCTTCAGCAAAATTTGCCATTTCAACAATTTAACTAAAAAATAAATCAAAAAGCAAATGGTACCTTCAGTACGATTTGCCGCGAAAAATTCGATAGAAACTTTCGTAATAAGAAACGCGCGCCGCACAAATGCATTGTATGTATATGCGCGTCGCGATTTTCAAACGACGGGACGGTGGCTGATGTTTTTAAAAGTGTAAGATTACAATTTTGAAGCCATTTGTCCAACGTGAATAATTCTGGACATGTTTGAACAAGTCCAGAATTGAAAAAGTAAAATTTTCTCAGGATAAGAAAATGCAATTTAGCATTTTCTATCCTGAACGACGGCTCTTGATCACGATGAAGGCGATCAAGAGTTGAGTTGGATTTTTCAATTAAAATACGGCGGTTCGGCGGAAAATTAAGAAAGAGTTGAGTTGTTTTTGAAAAAGAGTCGGTTTTTAAGATCAGTCTAGAGTAGATTGTGTTCCGGTTTTTGGTTAGATAAAAGGCTCTCGAGCGGTCGCCAGTTATTAAAAACACAGTTAAGTGTAGATTAAACAAAGAAAGAAGAGGAAAATTGTGAATAAGATAGGATTATAAATAATAAGAAAGAAAAGGAAAATTGTTCTTCCACATAAAAAAATAAATGGTGATCAGTGCAGCGAAGAGTTGTGATTTTTTTATTCAATCCGGATACCAGTGAAATCATATTCTCGAACCAATTACTTTTACATGACGATGTCCTAGGATGCCGAGTACTTACTTTACCCCTTACCATAAAGTAATTACTTCATGAGTGAAAAGTAGTTGTTGAAATCACCAGTTGCAGGTAATCTCATACTTCTCTCCTTCTCAGTTATTACTTATTTCACAAATGACAAATGACATTACGATGTCCTAGGCTGCCGAGTATTACCTTACCCTTACCATAAAGTAATTACTTCATGAGTGAAAAGTAGTTGTTGAAATCACCGGTTGCAGGTAATCTCATACTTCTCTCCTTCTCAGTTATTACTTATTTCACAAATGACAAATGACATTACGATGTCCTAGGCTGCCGAGTACTTACATTACCCCTTACCATAAAGTAATTACTGCATGAGAGAAAAGTAGTTGTTGAAATCACCAATTGCAAGTAATCTCTTAAATAATAATGAATTAACAAAAAAAAGGCAATTTCTACTGTTGTATGCGCATAAATGTGATTTATTTTTCAATTAATTTACTTTGAAGGAGAAATTCATTGATATAGCGACAAAAAATAAAATAATAATAAAAAAAATAAACTAAATTCCATAAGTAAAAAATAAAATAAAACAGTAAATTAATTGGAAACTGCACATTCTTTTCTTTTTATGCTGTTAACATATTTTGATCTTTTAGTTTCTTATTTTTTATACACTCGTTCTTGTGATGTGTATTTTTTATTATTTTAAATGCATGTCTAATCTCTTGAATATATTCAATATTTGTATAACCATCCTTGTTAGATGCTCCTATGAATAAA
The DNA here is from genome assembly GCA_963930735.1 of Dioctria linearis. NCBI lineage: Eukaryota > Metazoa > Arthropoda > Insecta > Diptera > Asilidae > Dioctria > Dioctria linearis. The sequence goes on from OZ005740.1 coordinate 57,793,014, forward strand.
GTAAATAAATTATTTAGAACTATAAATATGCATAAATCAACTTTCTGAAAAAGACTGAGTTTATTCTTTTCAGGTTTTTAAAGGCATGTTTTCCCTGCACACCGTTGTAATTGTATTTCAATATTACTTCTTTTCCTAGTAGCTGATGTAATTTATTTTTCAAATTTCCCGGAAATATAATTTTTTTACTGCAGCAACCTATTGGAGTTGAGAAAAGTCTTATAATGTTTTCTTATAGCATATGTATTTTAGTGTAACTATAATATCCTCTTCCTGATCTTCAATATCATTCTATAACTTCTTTAAGGACTCTTCATTTTCTATAGGAAATCGAGATACTGATGAAACCCCCGCGGTATGATATTTTCTCATTTCCTTCAATAATACCAAATTTTCTGGTTGCATTTTTATAATCTCTTCATACTGGTTTTTCAGTTCCCCACATTGATTTTTTTGCTTTATTGCAGCCAACTCCTTCATTATATCTAGCTTAAATTTAGAAAACTCTAGACTTAAAGATGACTCTAAAATACAAACAATCAAACAATTAACTTAATATTAATTTTATGACTACCTGGATAAAAATCCTCCGGTACAGCAGCTGCGTTATACCGACGTAAGATTCCCTTTTTAAATTGTGTTTTTGTAATAATATTTTGCGCGTTTTCTACAGACATTTTGCTCTGAAAATAGGAAAAAATACATAATATAAGAATGTTAAATAGGATGAAGTATCGGAATTAGCACAAAGTCTGTTTTACCCGGCAAACACAAAAAATTAAAAGCTATCTGGTTTATAGAAAACATTTCGGTTCTTTCGGCTAAACTCCCATTACACAGTGTTATTCCCATAGTCATTGATTCTACAGGTTCATTAAAATAGTTCCGCAAATTTAAAAACCTTTGTCCAATAATACATCTTTCATCGTCATCAGTGAATCCAATTATTTTTATAGGAATAAATGGTTTCATACAACAATAGTTATCGGGTTGGCAGTAACTTAAGTACTGGGTACTGGACTCGTGACTAACTATTCTTCCGTTAATTCTTCTTTTAAAACCATTTTTTTTTGTATTGCTAATTGTTCTTCTTTATATTTATTGTTAAGTTGCCGCAAAATTTTAGTTGGACTTCAGATTTTTTTTCTTTATAGTTTGCATAAAATTTTCAAAATTATATGCAGTAAAATCATGAATGAATCCTGTTTCTTTTACACATTGTGTTAAATGTAACAAATTATGCACATAGTTGGTAAGACTTTTTGCTCCATATAATGCTGGAAAATATTTCACAAATTCTTCAATCATTTCTTGAGCGGTTTCTAAATTCGCGGAATAGCTTCTAGGACAATATATCATGCGATATGCACAATGAAGAAGAAGAAAATGATAGAAGTAATCACTATGTACAATATCATTCAAAACAACTATTCCAGTATATAGAACGAATTGTCTGAATTCAGTTGCTTTGAATCTTGCCAATTCATCAAAAGACCTAGGTTTCCTCGTAAATTCTCTAGGAATAAAGGCTGCCAGCGATACAAATTTTATAGACATTCTACTCTTTTCATCAAGTGTTAATTTTCTGGAGGTTTTCCCATCTAAAAGACTCAGTAAAATGTTGCGAGTCACTCCCAAATCCACAAGATGCATTTGATCTATGAGGAATTGAATAATCATACCAATATTTATACTTTCCAATTAACTTTGTCGATTTTGAAAATAGGTGGTGTGGTAGGCTAAGTCCTTTCTTTCTGCAAAACTTTTGTCTGTTCATAGATTGTGCTGTAGGTGACAACATTTTCAATTTTTTTCCATGCTGAGTACATTTGCTGCAACCAGAAAAAAAGCTCGAGCAGGAGCATCACAAATGAATGCCCTGGTTGAAATTTTACCACTTTATCATTAATGGCTATTCCACATTCCATTAGGTTTTTTACTTCGTACGCTATATCATGCAAATAAATATCAACGTCACGGGGCTTTTTGTTACCTAAATACGCTCCAATAAGAATTATTTTAACATTTTTTATATTTATAATTTTTCCTAAAATGGGCCATAGTATCTTTGACGAACTTTTGAATAACGGAAGCCTATCAATACCGATATCAAAAACTATTTCTTCGTATTTCGTGATCACATCAGAAATTTTCCGAAGTTGATTCACGATTCCAAGTGAAAGTACTCCCCCCGAGGTACCGTTCGTGTTAATTTTTTTCTTTATTCCTTTCTAGAAGACCCTTAACGCTTTTTGGAAGTACTAGTTCTTCAGACTGTAATATTTTTAAAAGCACTTCACAGCACCTTCTTGTCGGATGGTATTCAATAAACCAATCCGATAATTTTTCTTTTAGAGTTTTCCTCGCGGAGTTAATATCTTCACTGCCAAAAATTTCACAAAATGGTACTTCATTTGTGTTTTCGTTATTTGCATCCTCATCTCTGGTGTACAAATTTCTTTCCCCATGATGCAACGGAGCATTTATTCTTCTTAATAAATGTTCCCTTTCTCCTTTAATTAATCGTCGCAGGTGCCGTTTACTGATTCCGTGCTTTTCCATAACACTAAGTAAAATAACACTACCTTAAAATAAGCTCTCCAAAAACTAACTTTAAAATATTCACTTTATGCCTGACACTTTCCACTTAAATAAATATTGACAAGTTGCGACCAAGAGCGCAAAGGGAAGACTGAAAGCAAACTGAAAGCCGTGACGTGATGTGACGTGCAGTAGAGGAAAGAGCAAGGTTAGACGCAATTTTACAAGTTCAAACATGTAATCAAAGCCAACTAACGCAATTTTGCAAGTTTCAAACGAAATTCCTAACTCACTACCCCTTCGCTTACAGGTCATTACCTAAGTAGCCACCTACATCTTTTTGGACTTCATTGAAGTTATAATTCACTACCAACACAGGGGTTCTACTATTTCCCGCTGGGTATCTACGTTATACGTTGTCATGTACTCACCAAGTATATATTAAGAAGGAGATTTTTTGTGTGGGAACCTTATGAAGGCGTTAGCCGATTTGTCCCATTTTCGAACTTAAATTTCGACCGTGTCGAGTTCCATTCCAGACAGGAAAACCTGGAAATGTTGACAAAAATTTGCTACGTTTTGCTCGGTTTTGAAATCGTCAAATATGCTCATTTGAGTAATTGAAAAGATATGTGGGCCGAAGCGAGAAAATCACATTTATTCACCGCTTATTGATACCCATTTAGACTAAGTCACTTAGGTACTATCAGGTTCGATTCAACGCAAAGTAAATTCGATGTACACTACAAGGAACATATCTCTATTCCTATTGTCCAGTGTATAAAAAATTTCATACTTTTGTACTCATTATATAATAGAGATGGTTTTTGCACTCAAAACACCTTTCATTAGCTTTTGTATAGTCCCTCATTTTCTTATATGAAATGGTTGGAGTTTGACTAACATGCCTACCCATGTTCACTCAAGGGTGTATCGACCACACCTCTATTGGCAGGATAGGCAGGTAAAACGTTATCACCGTAAAAAGCTTCTGTGCCCCATATGACTACCCATATGACTATAACCCATCACCCAAAAATATTTTCCAACCGGGCATTTAAGACGGGTAGTGAAAGTGTTAAGTTAAAATAATAACTTATACTAATCGTTACCATAATCCATTCATAGGCGGGTGGTATTGTTGCTTCTTTCAATTTGTTTTAAGTAAAGCGGTTGTATAAAGGCGTTACATATCAGCTACAATCCTGTATCCTTTATCCGCCTTCTTCTTCTTATGGCTGACAGCTAAACTAGGTCTAGGTCTATCGCGCTAATATGGCAGTCCACAAGCATGAACCTATTGCAACCTATAAAATAAAAATAAATATAAAATTATATACGATCCAGGGGAAAGTAATTCTTTTTTACCATTCTTCAGCGGACATAGTCCAGCGGGTAATTCTGATCTTTTGTCGTACTTAAATGTCAAATAAAAATAGAGAAAACTCTTTAGAGTAATCTCTATTTTTATTTCTTCCTCCTTGGTGTAATATAGGAATGTTTTTGCCTCATATAATTCACACCCAGAATTTATTCTGAGTTTATATGAGAGGAGATCAATTTGATCTGTTTCAAGCGTCTACACCAGGCAGAAAACCAAGCTGTAGCGATGAGTATAAGGTTTTCTGCAAACACAAAACGCTAGCTTCTTCTTCCTTTTTCTTTTTTTCTGTTTTCAGCCCACTGCAGGTTCGATTGGTTTCGAATTAATCTGGTTTTTTTAAATTTTTTACTAAATTTTTTTTCTATTTTTCTCAATTTTTTTCATTTTTTCATTTCTTTTCTTTGTTCTATTTTTTCATTTGTTTTTCTTTCAAGTCACTCAATTTTGCTATTTGGGACCTGTTGATGAGTCAAACCAAGACTTGAAGCTTGTCACCAAAAATATAAAGGGTTGAGTGATGAAATAACAAATTAAAAACATTTTTTAGCTTTTGCTATATACCGGAGAATCCAAATAAACTCCTTCTTGAACAAATATATATTTAAATGTCAAAATATACAACAAAATTAAACGAAATTTTCAGCTGTTTCGTTCGCGCTTTTATCAGCAAGTCATGAACTGAAATTTACAATTTTCATTACAAAAACATATATTACTTTAAGTTTGAGCACCTGGGTTGCTTCACGTAGGTATTGAATATCAATTTACCATAATTTAAAAAATTTATCAGTACCTCGGAAGCAGTTGACTAATTTTTCGTACTTTAAGGCATATACTACCGTGTTAACTCACAGTGACGTATCTACATATTCGACCGTTTACCAGCTAAAGCAATTTTTAACATCTTTGGTATATTGCCTACCCAATAGTTTTAAAAGAAATGTCGTATATTGCCTTTCCAATTGTAAAAATTGCCTAATTCAATTAAAAATTAACACGTTAAGCGTCATAAGCATCCGTATGGATGCACAATGCGATTTCCAATAAGGCCGCGTTCATCCTCTTGGATACATACACAACAACACAAGGTAATACTTATGAACTCGTAGCATCCGTATTGACCCACAGAGCAGATATAAAAGAATGGGCAATTCAAATGCGTGGCAGTGGGACAAATATTAGAATGGGCCATGATTTTTTATATCTTGACATAATTTTTGTCGTAAATATTTGGAGGTGTCCCAAAGAGAAACATAGTTTTTTTCTATTGTGGCGCCTAAAAGGAGGTAAAAGGTATTTATCTTAAAACTATTTATCATGTAGATACGTCACTTTCGATTAACACGGCAATATTCTGACGTTTGTTCACTGCAAATTAATTTTGTGGTAAATGAAAAAGGATAATGCAAAATTAACCATAGTAAACTTAAGTAGGACAAAATTGTGGTGAAATGTCAGAATATGTGACAAAAATATACCACAAAAAGTACGACTAAGGATCAAAATCAGCACCTTGATGATGAGAAATTGAATGCTTGCTGACAAATTATTTCGTAATTGGGACACATTCTACCCTAGCTCATCATCGGAATATTGGATGGATCCAAAAATAAAATCATGAGTCGACATTTTTACTGCTTCTTTTGAAATCGGAAAACCAACACAGAACGTGAACTGCAGATAAATTTTAGCCTGAATAAAATTGTTAACGAATTATCAAAAAGTATGATAGAGTATCAATTATTTTACATCACCTTCTCTCTTCAGCTTAACCAAATGAAGAGTTGATACCTACCCAAATTTAATTCCATTTCTCAAAAGTAACTTTTCTTTTCAATCCAAAACAAAAAATGTATTCTATGTTCGCAGGGCGATCTAAAAATAATACGAATGCTTTATGGGAGAAAAGCAATTTTCCTTAGCCTTTTTTCTAGGCACTAATGGAAATCAGAAAATACACCGACATCTGTGTTACACAGGTATCTCCTCCCTTAACAAATTACGTTCACTCAACCTTGGAAAGTCGTTGTCAGAACTTTAAATTAGAAAAATTGGCAATTTGAGAGTTGTCAACGTCTGTGATTAATGGAATATGAAAGTAAAGAAAAATAATTAGGGAAACCTTAGCCTTTGAATGGTTATTGAATTTCAGCAAGTCTCTTGTACTGTATACGTAAATACACATCCCGCATGCTTAGTATTTGTAACAATAGGAATATCTTACCAATAAAAATACACCCAAGAAAAATTTTTTTGCCAGAAATATCATTTCAAACTTGCTAACGGCCATATTAATGGGACATTGTCTCCAGGTAAATTACTAACTAAATGAAAATAAATTACTTTTACTTTTAAGGTTTTAAAGCAGCACACGGTGGCCATAATAATGTTCATGTATGTATGCAGATATGTACCGAATTGGGTTGATTCAAATTTATGAGAGATCATTTATAACAGCGTTATTTACCTTTGGGGTGCCATTAAACAATTTTTTTACTTTTATTTAAGTTTAACAACTACCTGTATGATATTATAGAAGCCATTATAATGTCGTTCATATGCCTTAATCATTTTTGTAATTTTAGATATATAGGTATAGTTTACTTGTGATAAGAGTGTCACAACTCAAAATTGTTCAATTTTTTTATTATACCGAAGATATGGATTTTAAGAGTGATGTTTTTGTCATAATAAATAACGTATCCTTTTAAATTCTTAATTTCTTCATCAGATTACAGATTTCATCATGTGCAAATTGCCGTAGAAAAATATGTTTAGTTTCTACCATAGTTTAAATAAAAGGGCAATATTACACTACGACAAAACTATATAAAACAAGTAAAAAGCTAAAATTGATCTAAGACTAATTCATGTGACATCCTAGATCAATGCCCGTATGAAATTCCGTCTGTTCAATTTTGAGATAGTTTTTTTGCATATATTTCGAGACCGGTTAGTCGGAGAGATTGTAACCAATTTTATAGGATTTCATATTCTGAAGAGTTTTTAGTACAGTAGAAATGTTTAGTACTGATCGTTTTCACAGTATACGTAAAAATCCTATATGGCAACGCCAAGAAGGTGTTGCGAGATTTAGCCCATTTTTGAAATTATATTTACTATTTCTATAAAAACGCGTTCTCTTGGTCTCATTTTCGAACTTAAATTTATATTTAAAAAAAAGCCCGAATACAAAATTTCAGCCTTCTTGAGTTATCGTGAGGGCGGACAGACAGATGGATGGACAGACGGACATACAGACGGACGGACAAACGGACATGCAAAAATCAAAATAACTTGTAATATTACCTGTGTGTGGGTATTAAACCCATTTTGTTCTACCATAATTATTTCTATGCGTTACAAACGGAACGATATATTTAGTATACCCTATAGTTTTCATCTAGGGTATAAAAACTAGCCTATCTCGAATGTGCCATTCATTAGCAGTGCTGTTTTAGAGTGGCACAGACGATAAGCTCGTCAACAGGTTCCCCTACTCTTTATCAATAGAGTAATACTTTATATTGGACACAATTATGGTTTCGGCTTCGGGCTCGAATCCGATGCTTGTTAAAATCAAATGTGAGTATGGCAGTGCAACATAATCCATAAGCGGCTTCGAGTTCGACTCCGAAGCCTATATCAAATGATAAGAAGTCCTACATTGAATTCGAAGCCAAAACAATCATAATGCCATCTGCTTTAAGCAAGAAGTAGCCGCATTTTTATTCTGCGAAATTGTCAGTTTGCTTATATTTTCCAGTTTTCATATCGTTTTCTAATCTTCACATTATTGCATTGTGCTAATAGCACTTATCGCTTAACTTACGTGATATTGTGTGAAAAAACGCTAATTGTGAAGCAAATTTATTTTAACCTTAATACAGGTAATTTATATAATGTCTTTATATTAAGTAGCTTAAATAAAGACAATCAGGCCAAAGAGATGAGGATGGTAGTTTTGCGAAAATTGGATCACACGGTATAGTGGAAACCAAAATACCACTGAATTTAAATTTACCAGCGAGGCATATGAATTTGTTGGTGGCCAGTCCTTGTAAAAAAAAAAAAAAAATGTTCTAATTAATTCATAATTTTCGTTATATGTGTAAATAATTAATTTTAATATAAGAATTCGAAGTGGGAAATATATAATACATTTTGCATTTATCAAAAAATGGCTAGAAATACTCAACAATAATAGAAATCCGTTGAAAGTTAGGCCAAAACAAGTAAAAAAGCTAGAACTGGTCTAAGACGAATTCTTATGATATCCTAGCCGAATGCCCATATGAAATTTCGTATGATCCGATCTATGCAAGTTTGATTTCTGAAGAGGCTTTTCGCATACGTAGAAATGTATGCGAAAAGAAAAAATTAGTATAACCAATTTTATAGGATTTCGTATTCTGCAGAGGTTTTTAGTACAATAAAAATGTCTAGGACTGGTCGTTTCCATAATATAAGTAAAACACCTAAATTTTTATATCGCAACACCAAGGAGGGGTTGCCCGATTTAGTTTATTCTTTAAATTTTATTTGTACCATGTACTAAATTTCAGCTCTCTATGGCGACGCGCTCTCAGGCATAGTGCAAAACGAAATTTTTGTGTGGCAACCCCATGAAGGATTTATATCATTTTCGAACTTAATTTTGCTTTTTTTTTTTAAAGACCGCGTAGAAAAGTTTAGCTCTCTAAGTATACGCGTTCTCGAATTAAGGTCGCTGCACACTTACCCGCATGGACAGGCAAAATATTTTTATATGAAACCATGCATGAAACTTGCAAGTTCGCTAACTCACATCAACCAGCACCGACAGATACCGGCACGTAACGCAAACGTCATTGCCGGTCGTCATCGGCGGCTAGAAACCAGACCGGATTTGTTTTCTATAGTTTTCTCTCGATACTCGGCTTAATTGAAAGTTTCCATTCAGTTTTATGTCGTTATATGTGCATAAGAAATGCCAGTGCCGGTCGATTCATGCCTATGCCGGTTTGTGCTGTACCGGTAAGTGTGCGTTGACTTTTATCCTTCACAGATAGAGGGACGGATAGACGGGCATGCAAAAATCAAAATAACTTTGAATATTATCCGTGGGTGTCCAATCCATTTTGCTCTACCATTATTATTTCTGTGCGTTACAAACGGAATAACACACTTAGTATACCCTATCGATTTCGTCAAGGGTATAAAAATATAATTTCCTTTTGAAAGCAAAAAGATCAGTTCTTATGCTACGTAAGGAAACTCAAAAGCATAAGATAAGTATGTCCCACCGTAATTTAAGTTGATTATAGGCCGGAAATTAGTAATGTAATTAAGGCCAACGAAAGTAAATTTTCACTTTGTGCTGCATGCTACTTCGATAAACATTGTTACCATATAGCTAGTACTCATATAAAAAACTTGTTATTTCTTTATTCATTAACGACTTTTATCGATAGCTTTCAGACTTAAGTCTTAATTAAGCGGTATAACGCGACTTTTAACACTAAATGATAAATAACCGCGTACCGCGTGTAACATTTGTGCTTTAAATGAACTACGATGCCCATTTTAGCAGAAAAAGTAACTGAAAGTATTAAAAAATAACAAGTTTTGATTGATTGGTTAAATTGTGAATATAAAAACATAAGGTACAAAAAAAAATATGAAGATAAAATAGGTGCGAAATCAAATGAAGATGGAAAGAAAGAAAACTCTTACTTCTGTATATCCTGTAAAAGTAAACCAGAAACTTGAACGAAAAAACTTGTAGTCACCAGGAATTATCTGTAGAATCACTATTCCAAACGCAAAGCTTCTTAAAGAGTATAAAATTCCCGTCGTATTTATCACGCTCACATCACTTACCGCTATCTTGTGTGTAGGATGAAATCGCATCTACATTTTGTTCCCCAATTAGATACCTAATTGGCTTCTGAATCCGATCAATAGTTTCGGAAAAAACTGCAAAAGCACTGAATAAGTCATTGTCAAAAATGAAAATGGTCTTTATTTGGTGATAAAATAGATATATTTTCAACCCTTGTGCGGAACTATAAAATTCGGGTCGTATTTGGATGTGTCATATTATGGATGTGAAAGAAAGGTAGAAAGGGTGAAATATATGCGAAAGATAGGAACTGGGGTGTATATGACGAAGTGCAAAAGTTCGTATTTCGGCTGTAAAAACTCAGGATGATAGTTCTTTGACTCGAACAAATAGGACGTTAGTGAATAGTAATCGACGAGACCTTTAAACTGATATTGAGCATGTCCTGTTGGAACCCCATCAGCTGGGAGTTCCTATCGCTCACCCCAAAAAGTACCCTAAGTACCTTAAGATTTAAAGTATACATTTTTTTGTGTGTAAATTGCCAAATATTTAAGCAGAGCCCTAGGATGTTGAAAATTAATCCGGGAAGTTTTTGAATCTCTAGTACAATCGCTGTGGTACTCGGACATGTTCCGGTTATAATAAAAATATAATGATAAAAAATATTAATAACTAATATTACTTATGCATCTCTCCTCAATAGGTGTCGTGTCACGCTTATACCCTGAGTTTCAGTTGATACTGTGAAACCGGCTATAATTCAAAAGCAAAAATGGCGAAATGAAATGAAAAAATAAAGAAAAAAACAAAACAAAAAAGAACGACACAAAAAATCCGAGTTCGAAGTAATTTCAATAATAGGAGTATATGAGAAAGATGTAATAAAAAGAAACAACTTTAATAATTGGGCAAGTAAAACATATTGCCTTAAATTGCACCTGTAGTTGTATTAATCAAATATTGAGGCGATGTCCACCTGGGAGAATTCTATTTATTCATGATGAAATGAATATTGAAGAATTTTTGACATGTGATAAATATAGGTATGACGTAAGCTGCTTTGTAAAGCTATGCCGTCTTTGTGGGGTTTTAGTAAATAAAATTCGAAAGCCACCTAGGCCTCGATTTATATGTCCTGAACTAAAAATAAAATAAAATTATTATCTTGTCAACCAGAGACAGTTGCAGTCATTTTCTGATTATGCCTTTTTAAATAATTTTTTCGGAAAAAAAAACTAACAATAATCCGCACAGCCTCTGAATATCACAGAGAGTCAGCATCAAAGACAATAAAAGAAAATGGACAGAAGCATTGAATTGCTATTCTTTTTATTTCAGCAAAAGATATAATTACTTTCAGGACTCCTGTGTTTAGGGTTATCTTCCCAATCAGGATCTGGCTCTAACTAAGCGACTACCGACGTAACCAATGGTCAAGATAGCGTACTACCAGGACTTGAGATTCGAATTCATCCTTGTCATCCTTGCCGCTTCAGCTTCATCGACAGCAGTTGGCCTCGGCTTATCTGCGTTAGCCTATTAGCGGTACACTTTGTAAAATATCTCTGCAGAACACTACTTCAAAAATATGCAAGTTCGAGTGAGTCTATTGGGCCCCCAATTATCGCAGGCATAGCTTGAACCTGCCGACTCTCAGCACATTCGATGCTTTGAATACCGGAATCCCATCAATTAGGAACATTTTATTTTAATCCAACTAAGATCCGAACTTCCATCCAGGTTATCATAGGGACAATCTGAACAGCAATACTAACGTTGTGACAGCTCCCACTCTTACATAAGCTAGGCTTTATATAAATTTTAGGTACATGTGCTGATCCTACCGGTGACATACTCCCCGAACGTCGGATCCCTGTAACTAGCTTTATCGTGACGTCGACGACTGCCTTAGGTTCCTCGAGACAACGCAACTGGCATGCAAGAAGGCAGTGGTGACAAGACTCGGAACCTCCACTGATACGCCTGCTAGCAATAATTGGCCAACGACGGAAAAGATTCATTCCGGGACCCAAAATCTCCCAATGACTAAAACCCCTAGCCCAGTTGCTATTGTAAAGTGCGTTGGTGCACATTTGGTGCTAGGACATTCGTTTTCAGTGCCGTTATAGACTAAACCATTTGGTCGCTACAGTTAATTTCAAGGATGTATCTCACTTTTTATCATGGCTTTTAGAGATCTTAGTTATTTGATTTTTTGCATTACAGGTAGTAGCTGTTGCTACATAGATCAAATTATTATTATAGAATCTGTGGCAGGGCTTAAAATGCGACAATTTGTGGGTTAGAAGCGAGCCTGAGAATTTTTTCTTCATATTTTATGAACCACTCTAAAATTTCTGCAATGCACATCTTATGATAATGACTAAATTTTGTTAGACTTAGTCATATAATTCGGAGCTTTATCTCTCACACTACTCTTTTTCTATCTTATGTCTGCACAAAGACAAAATTTTGGGCCTTTAACTATTTATTTTTCTAAAGGCAGGTTTTCAATATTGGTATGAAGAAGCCTAAAGTTTGTGCTTTAAAATAACCTACCACATTCTCTAACCAAAGTTGCAAACCTTCCTGCTCTTTTTCTTAACCACACCCAGACTAGCGAAAAATTTCAGTAAATGCCTAGGGCTAGACTTTTCTGTAAATGAGTTTTTTTTTAGATTAGAATTTTATTTATTTATATTATGTTGCAGAATATGATAAGTCATTTTCAGGAAAAGGCTATTGGATTGCCTACTTCAATCCGATATGAAAAACTGATATAGAAAATTAAAAAACAAAAAAACCTCTAAACGAGAAAAAAATGCTTAAATTTCTAAATTTTGACTTTTTTAGCCTTCACTTCTAGAAGGAGCGGTGGAGGAGAAAAAGCAATGCTCTAACGATTATTTTCCTGGAAAATTCCGCCCTGAAGTATGGTGATTTATAAAAGGTCTGTTCGCGTACTTCTCGTGTAAAAGCTTTCTGGGTAAAAACTTACTCGTGTGGTGGGGGCAGAATGTAAAATGCATGAAAAAATAAACGAACGCTTTTCATGCAACTTCGTGAAAAACAAGAACAAGAAGTGTGGTGTGGAATAACATTTGGGAATTGAGTATTGTTTTATTTTTTTTAACTTGTTGCAGTCTTGCAAAGTCCCACAAGAGCATTATTGAATAGTCAAACGATCTTCATTCGGCATTTTGATTGCTTTTTAAAAACTTTCCAGAAAATTAAAAAAATTAACTTTCCTATGAAAGCTGTCAATTTTCCTTGCAAGAATTGTGCAGTAACTAAAAACTTCGGGTAAATTCATGCGAGAGGGGAAGCTGTGACGTATGCAAGACTCGTGTAATTATGTGTGCACGAGAATGTAAACGAACGGAAATGCATTGTCCCAAAACTGAGTACGCGAACAGACCTAAAATATAATGTCGCAATTCGAATACATATTTAAGTAGGGTAGCAGTTAGTTAATTATAAATTAAATACGAAAAACTGCAACTTAGATTAGATAAATACACATATTATGCATTACTTAGGATTTATTTTGTATGCGAAATTTGTGGATAACTAAATGAATGAGATTTTTTATGTTACACGTGGTAATACATCAATCTCAAATGACAGCAATCGCTCTCATCTTTACTGATAATTCTCAAAGCGTTCGTGACTGAAAAGGTTATAAAATTATACGAAATCCTCGAGTAAAAACATAGATGGCACAAGAACGAGATGTCGCATGGCATACTATCGCAGAGTATAGAGCTTGTGAAATGGGTAGTGCATTCTGGAATGAACCATATCATATTTTACAGCATGCCGAAACCAAATGTTTTTATAATAGTAGTTTTGTATACATTTGATCGACTTCCTCATCACTTCAGACACGAAAAGATATGAATGACTCGACCTATCCAGTCATATAAATTTCGTTTACTTTTTTGGTACTGCATGCGACACCTAGTTCTTGTGCCATCTATAGTAAAAAGTATCTGCCTCTTTTATTTCAGTTTTATTTTACAACTCTTACAAAGTTTTGGCTCAAATAATTTTTATTTGCCGTCAGTTTTCAATATGTAGCCACCAAAATTATTTTGAATGTGAAACTCTCTCGTTCGAATTTGAATTTCTGTTTTCTTTCCTCTGTTTTTATTTCATATTTTTCTTTAAGACAGCTCACACCTTCGAAAATATTTGCGCTTTGCTGCAACACCCTGCATTATCTACATTGACTTCTATTTTACATCCGTTCCACGTTACTTGGTGCAATTTAAAATTGTCACTGAATTCCTTGTGGGCGCTCCTCGTCAGCTTTGCATTCAAATTCTCTGAATTGTATGTAAAAAAGCACCGGATTCACCTCACGTTTTCTTGAATTGAAAGTGATTTCCTATTATGCTTGAAAATATTAAAACTTATCTGACAACTTCTGGTAAGTTCGGAAAGTTCTAAGTTATTCAGTTATGAAAATTTCTTAAATTTTACCCTTGGTGCTTGAAAAGCGACACAGAAGTGTGTACGTAATTTGCTTTCATTTATTCAAAAGTTTACAAAAATAAGAGATTTACCAGGGGAAAAACTTTTTGTTTTTTTCGTAGTAATTTAGGTTATTTAAATTTTATGTTATCAATTATTTGCGTATATCTTTATAACTCAAAATAAAATCAAGATTTGTACTTGTTTGTGTCAGAAGGCCAGCTAGGAAGCTGTCCGCATTATAATTTGACAGCGCGCTGACTTAGAAACTTAGAATTATCTCTACGGATTTTTTGTTTTGTCGATTTACAGGTTAAAATACATACATAAGTATATTGCAATCAAAGTGTAGCAAAGTAATGTGTTTAAAAAATTAGAAAGCACCGGTTTTATAGCATAAACTAAAAACTTAAACTCATATTAGAATTTGCATTATTATGCATTAATTATGTGTTGTTTGTTTGGACAACTTGTTTAGGACTGACAGATGTTTTTATCCTAAAATATTTCCGATCAATTATGAATAATTTTCTGCTTCAATCATCCACCACTCTATTTCGCAATATACATCACTGTTTAACTTCGGTTGTATTTCTATGCTGAAAACAAAAGAAATTATGTTGCTGGTTTGCTGGTTTACAAACAATTACACCTCATGATGTACTTCATTGAATTTGATAACCAAACTAAAAAAAAAAAACATTGTTGCTGTCGAAGTTATTGTGAAAGGTGAGATATTGGAGCAGTATTATTTTTTCCACATTGCTGCGTATATTCGTACAATTTCCCAATACCTGTGTTCAGATTCTTCGTGACGTACTGTATCGTTCGAGATACAATGCAGATGTTCGAAAAATCTGAAGAAAAACCTAAAAAATATCCAACATCTTCCTGGGGGTTTCTGATTGATGCACTTCGTGTTGCCTCCTATAGTCCTGTCGAGAAACTGACATCTTTTTTTATGTGCAACGCCTCTTTATAATACTTTTTTTACGTCAATTTTTGGTGTGATTTTGTCAGATTCCACATGCCAAGTGAAACGTACGTAAAATGCTTTTATTTAATTTAAGGTAAATGTATCAATGTTCGTCATTGACCCAGTATTCGTCATCAGTATCACAATACACAAAATATTAGGAGTTTACATCTAGAAGGCGAATATGCAATTATAACAAAAGATCCGTTAAAATGTCATAGAATTAGTTCAGCAGCACACCCGTTTCTAAGCACATGTAATCATTGTGAAACGAGCTTTCAACAGTTGTTGTATATTCAAGGTGCGATAAGTGCAGTTTTTCTTAACATTAAAAATTACATTAACTTACTTAAGCTAAGAGCCATAGGTCTTCTTCGTAAATAAGGTATATTGCTTACTCTGATTATCTCGTAATAGGTTAAATAGTAGTAACAAATTGTAAGATCATTATATTAACATAATTTCTTAAAATTTTGGTATTGATGAATAAACAGTAGCAGGTACCAGTTTTCGTCATGTTTGACGAATACTTTTGCATTGCTATCATGTTAATATTTGCTATTTTCTCTTGTATTCAGAGAGTTGTGTCTTGCCAGATTAGTTTAAATAAAGATGTTAAAATTAATTGACCAGTAATTGTTATCAGCTTTTTTCCTGGTGAACACCGGTACATTATAGTGACGATAACTAGAATATTTATTTTTACGCAGATGACTCGGTTTCAGTATGCAGAAAACGAAATGTTATGTGCGATAAATGACGTTAAATATGGAATGAGTATTAAATCAGCAGCAAAAACATTTAATGTTCCTCGGATGACATTTTCTGATAAATGCAAAAGAAAAACACCAATCACGAGAAAAATGGGGCCATCTGCTCTACTAACTGAAGCTGAAAAAGCATACTTAGCTAAATGGAGACACGGGATTCCCCGTAAGTAAGGATCAACTATTAGAAAGTTTGCAAATATTACTAAAACGGCTTCAAAGACATAAGGAAAGCCTATGGGAGGTACTGGTATGAACCAATTTTAAAACGTCACCCTAACCTATCTGTACGTGTTTCCCAAAATTTAACTAGAACACGGGCTAGAGTTAGCGAAGGATATATAAGAAACTGGTTCAGCGAAATTAAAAAATATTACGCGTATTATTGCGTACTGTAAACCGATTGTCATATTAAGTAATAATAAAACCTTTTGTATTTTCTAAAAAATTTCTAATTATTTAATTCAATATTTACTAGCTTTTAACGGGTAAGATGGTTGTTTTTAATGGATACAAGCTCTTTGCCGAATATTGGTACATAACTTGACGAATACTTCTACAGGCACTTTTATAATTGACAAATACGGGTACTTACGTACTTTGTAATATTTGCTTAAAAATATGAATTAAGTGCTAAATGTAGAAAAGTTAAAGAACATTATCATGATATCTGATTAGATATTGTCACAGACCTTGTCTGCTTCGTGGTCCGTAGCTTGAACCTTGGACCGTTAGATGCGTTACCTGGCCGAGCGGGTACCTTGGCAGCAATTGTCGACCCAAGTCGTAGATATAAGCTCTAGTGGCCTGAGCTCCAAAAAGCACAAAACGAATTACCTGGTGTTCCTTGCCTCTGGGCTGCTGAGATGTGACCCTGCACCGGGCTCTCAGTAGAAATAATTTCTCTTCCTCTGCGCTGGAAATTAGTTGGAGGAGCGCAGCAAAACAACGAAAGGACTTCCTTTCCCCTTAATAGCGGGCTGCCACTCCTCGATGCTTCGCAGAAGGCTACGCGCCTTTTTCCTTTCTTCGTAATGGCGTCAAAGGAAATCACACAAGCCTTCGACTTTTCTTCCAAAGCTTGGAATTTTGGCTCGACTAATAATATCTGGTCGGGGAAGATAAAATGGGTCTTCAAATATATAAAGAACAACTCGGACTTTTTTTCTGCACAATGCAATTTTTCTTTTTAATAAAAAAAACTCGTTTCTTACAACGTTCACAAAAACTACTTTTCTCTTCTCGCATTTAGACAGAACAGAACAATCTAGAGCTAAAATGTACAAAATTCATTAATTTTTCTGGCGCCAACATGCCCTACTCTATTATATTTTACATTCTTAACTTACTTGGCGACATCTATCTTTACAAGTTTATGTCTACTACATTATTGTCTATTGATTTTTATAGCAAATATGACTTTCCTACCTATCTTCAGTTCAATCATCTGTTACAATTAATTTTAATTATTTTTTGCATTTTCAATACAAATTTCGAATCCACTTTTTATGCAGATTTTCAACATCACTCTTCATTACTTTTCTATCTAATACAACTTTCATTGGTTATTTCATGTACTTTTATTTCTGAGGTTAGAAATGTCTGTTCGTTTCCTCTAGCATTATTTCACTTTGACTTATTCGTCTTCCGCTTCTGCGTTGGAAATTTCGGTTTCGAATTCAATAGCCTGGATGCCGCACGAGTCAGTAGAACCGACACTTGCACAGCCTCGTAAAAACCCCGACTGACTAGTCTTTTCTACTGGCCAGAACGCAAGGCGTTTGTAGTAAGTAAAATTAGAATACAAAATCAGGACTGTCCGTCAGCTCCACTGACTCGTGCAATCGCCGGGTAAGTGTCTATTTATTTATTGGGTTTTTATTTTCAATGTTTGTTAGATTTTTATTTATTTTTATTTTGTTTTGAAAGTTAGCTTATTTCTTTGTTTTGTTTTTGTTTTTCTTGAATATCCTATATTTGCCAGATTGGTTTATTCAAGGTCTATAGGAGACCAGGCATTCCCTTTAAAATGTTGACACATTGCAAATAATAGCCTGTGACGTAATTTTGTGACTACTGTATAAACATTTGCGTTCTCTGTACCGTGCTTTCTTATACATCACGTCACTGATGGCGGAGTGTGATTCGTAATGGGAATATCATGTATTGGGTTTATTTGTACAGCTCGATAGATGGCTAGAAATGGATTTGGGTCGAGTCCTTACTTTGGTTAGGGACACCACTATTGCTCCATATCTGTTTTCCGATATGGAACAGCTGACCGTTTGCGTAGTGTCATATGTGCATGGCATGATGACGTCAAATTTGTTTCAATTTAAAAAACAAATGAGCAAGGGCTGTGTTAGTGCTGTGTTTTGCTTTGCAATAATTGAGATAGACAACAATAAAACAAACGCTCGAATATACTGCACACTTGGTTAGTGCTCCGAAATTCGCTTGCATCTATCTGGTATTAATTGGTGGCGCATTGCCGGAACATGAGCTAATGAGGAGCAATCGTTATTCTATAGAGGATGAAAAGGACAAGGTACCGAAATTACCACCGCAAAATTTAGAAACATTATTAAGTCTACCCTATTGGGGTGGAGATAGGAGTCGTGTTTTACTTAATTTATCCCGTGGAGATTCGTCCTCGATCGCAACAAATATTGTCAACAATCAAAATACAATGAGAGCAATTGTAGTAGAATCGTCTCTTTTGAATTATCAATTTAGACCTGGATATGGTCTGGTAGTTCCACCTATTTTAGGACCACCTGGAGGTGATGTATGGCAAGATTGTTCACATTATCCTTTCAATGTGAAAGCAAACTTGAAAATGAAACTATAAAAGTTCCTGGCGATAATATTTCAGATGCTTTAGATGATTTTATTATAGAACATTTGCATGACATGTCGTTGGGCTCAACACAGGATAAATTTATAATTCAATTTAAATGTTTGCCAGCAACTGAACAAAAGAGTGAATTATCATATAAGGATTGGACACTTCGTGGAACCGATTCACCAGGACGTAGTGTTTTAAACATTTGTTTTAATACTCTCACCTGGTAGTGGAGGAATTACATCTGAATCAATGCAAGATCCATATTTCACAAAAGAACCATTTATGCCTTCCGAAATCAAGGTTCAACAACTGAGGTAAGTCGTTTAGTAACATTACTCCCCACCCGCAAGCTTGAAGTTCCATCCAAGCTGTACTAGGTCACTGAAATAGCGAACGGGTTGAAAATTGTATACTAGTAGCTCCTCTATTTGTCTACACCGAGGAATACCATGTGACTTATCCAGACCAATTGAACCAATTCGAGACGTATAATTCCGCGGTAAGATTTAACTTGTGGAATTAAGAATTTATTTAGAATTGACTTAATTGCTTGAACTATTTGAAAATCTAATCTAATTATAAAGTCAAGAAAAGTTCAAGGGTCTGGGCCTGACTATCTTTTAAGCCTGGTTTTCTTTCAGCAGCATGCAATCCTTCCCAAGCCAACCTGCGGCAAAAGTCTCATTGGACTATGAAATTTACACATGCCTTGCAGTCATTTATTCCTGTTTCTAGTCGCATCAGCTCATAGCTGTCGATGTTAAGTAGTAGTTCGTTTGAATAGTTAGTACTTCATACCGCGTTTTATATAAGCAATGGCCCGTTTCGGAAGTGTTTGGGGTAATGTGAGCCATAGGCACAGCCCATAACGTTCAAAATTAGAATATCTATTCTCTCTTGCCCACCAAAGACAAAATTACCAAAATCCATCCATTTCTCAAAAGTAGTTGTACCATTTTATAAAAATTACTACTAATACTAATTTCTTTTAGAGCTTTAATAAGCGAGCCTTGCAAACTAAAAACATAATAAAAGTTGTTTTATGGTTCTCATCACTATTTTGTTCCGTTTTAGTCTTGAAAAAACAAAATGCCCCTGAATGTGTTAAAATTTCAAGAGTAGATACGCGAATAGATGGTCTTAAGCTATGTTAGGTCTGGTGTAAAATTCAAAAATTACAAATATTCAGTCCGGCTATTTCCAATAACAAAAAATAATTAACTCCGTTTTCTAATGTATGTCGTGGTGGTGTTACTTAGCGAACATTTCAATTAAATTATTTCTCTGTTCATACAAAATTTACCATCTTATGAGAGATTCGTTGTGCCAAAAGCATTAATCAAGTTTGTTGTATTCTCACCAATTCCATATTTCTAGAATTCCATCTCTTTGGTCAACACTATGAATGAGTGCCGGCTTAAATCGGCAAAGATTTATTAACACCACTGTTGCTCTCTTATTGCGCTTTGCTCGATATTCATTAAGATAATCCAGTAATTTGTCAGGCCAATTCATCAGATTTCCTCGAGCTATAGAGGGAATAATTGCTATGGAGAGATCATAAGCAAATTTCTTCTTGCTTGCTTCCTTAAATGGTAGATAAGTTCGCTGGCAATTTTGTTTGTTCGTAAGAGGTTTACCAACCTCTTCAGCTTTTCTGTTTTATTCCACGGTACTTGCGTTAGCTTGGCAGCTTCCGGTGAAAGAGTATAAACAACACAGAATCTTTCAGATTTCAGATAAGCCAGGGCAAAAGCAATTTACCTGCTTTTGCGTTGCTACTGTAATAGTTTGTAATAGTTTTGTTGTAAATTTATGGTTATTAATATACGAACACCTGTACCTGGCCAAAATTTGAAAGATAGTTCAAAACCCTTTTCTAAAATATCATTGGGAGGCTTGTGTGATTTAATTTTATGTATCGAGACTTTTTCCCTATAGTGTAATGGCTTTAACTTTGAAGAATATCTTACTGGTTCTGGTATAATCTTGGCACCAATGTTACATTTACCAATGTTACAAGACTTCCGTCTTGGGTGAAGAGCCCCAGAATGGAACAATAAATATAAGGGATATCTGTGGGAACAATAATTATCTCGTCATATCCTGCATTTAACAATAATGAAACCTGTTTATTGGATTTTATTTTCTTTACTGGTTTTTACACTTTCTTCCAGTGGAAAAATCTTTCTAACAGGTCCGACTTTCGAGGACACAGTTGAATCAATTAGATAAGTTTGTGCTGCCTTCTCTAGCTTTTGAAGGTGCCGTATCTTATATCTGGCTTCGCTTATTGGGTCGTAGAATTGTCCTTCTAGTACACCAGGAGTTTTTATATTTTTCGTAACTATTCGCTTTTGTCTCAATTCAGATTATATGGAAACCGTACTCCATATATGTGTGGTTCCTTGCAATTACTATAAACATCTATGACTTTCACTTTACATCTGATTGCACATGATTAAGCTTTGATTGATCTGAGGAAGCCCTGTTTCCATTTTCACCGTGCGGTAGGTTCTTTCCTCTTCTTATCTTGTATTCTTCTACATTCGATTTCTTCTTCGGAGAGGGTGAAGTAGATTCTGATGGATTTCCTTCGATTTTTTGTTGAAGTACTATTTCCTTGAGTGTTCATGGCATTATTTCCATTCTCAATTTTTATGCAATTTCCAACTGATACGAGATTTTGAGCTTCTGCAAAATTGGTGATTTTCAAAAAGTTGGTTTTGCTGTTGTTTCATTTGGTTGAACTTCTATAGTTTGGTTGCCTTTACTCTGCACCTCTATAGTTCCTTTTACACTTCGCATTGACGGTGAGATTTTTCTTCGTGAACGTTGTTTTTCACTATGTTTCTTTTTGCTATATCTTTATTATTACCGGACGGTTTACTTTTATGTTGGCCCGTTGCTGAAAATTGTGGATTATCTTTTAGAATTTCTTTTGAAATTTCTGTTGTTGCGATATTTGCCTGGCTTGGATTCGGGGTTTCAAGTGCGTTTTACACTGATCCGCGCGGCGACTTTAAATTTTGAAGTGTACCTAGCTGCGCTCGTGGTAGGGCGCTAAGCGATCTACATGAATTGTTCTTACTTTCCCACCGCGACATTTCTTTATCTTATATACCACTTCCGTAACTTGTTCAATTATTGTGTAGGGACAGTCCCAGTGCTTCTGGAGTTTCGGACACCGACCTTTGACGCGACGCGGGAAATACAACCATACGCTCATTCCTATTTCGTAAACGCGATCTCGCGACCGCAGATCGTAATAGGTTTTCATTCGTCTACCCGCGTTACTAAGCATCGTGCGGTTATGCTGGTGAATCTCGTTCAGCTTTTCGACAAGCGTTTCAACATACAATTAGGTTGGTTCATCAAATGATGGGGGACTACCCATAACCATTTCGAAAGGTAGCCTTAATTCTCGTCCAAAGAAGAGACGAGCTGGAGTGTGTTTGGTGCTGTCGTGAATGCTGGTTCTGTATGCAAGCAGCAGTAATGCAATATATTGATTCCACTCTTGTTGGTTTTTGTCTAGAAATTTAGCGAGATAATCCAGTATTGTGCGGTTAAACCGCTCGACTAGCCCATCAGACTGTGGGTAAAAGGCAGTAGTTCGTGTTTTCTCTATACCAAATCGTGTCGCTGCAAATACAGCACTCTCAAATTTCCTCCCTTGATCGGAATGCAGCTGGAGTGGGGCTCCATATCTGCTAAACACTGTTGTTACTAGAGCGTCCGCTACCACTTCCGCAGTTTGGTCAGGTATTGGTATAGCTTCTGGCCATTTTGTAAAATAATCTATACATACTACCAAGTAGCGATGACCGCTTGTTTTTCTTGGTAATGGACCCAAGATATCCCCGCCGGCTCGCTCGAACGGGGCTCCTGAGTTACAAATTTGTAACCTTGCTCTCGTCCTTGGTAAAGGTCCTTTTCGCGTTTGGCATTGAGTACATATTATGCACCAATTTTTTACATCAGTGCTACATCCGGTCCAGTAGTATCTAAGGCGTAATTTTCCTAATGTCTTATCGAAACCGAAGTGTCCTCCAGCGGGTGAATCATGTACTTGCTGCAGCACTAGCTTCCTCAATGACTTAGGTACAATGATCTGTTTTACAGTGCCCTGTCCATTATCTAAAAGTCGATAGGCTATGTCGTTTTCCAAAAGTAGATTTGACCACATCGACCAATAAGATTTGACTACTGGACTGAGCTGTTTGATATCATCTTTCTCGAGCCGCTTTCCAGCTTGCAGCCAATCTCGTACACATTTCAAGTCCGGATCACTTTGCTGGGATTCGGCTATGTTGTCTTGTACCGTAATTATGCGCATTGTTACTGACTCTTTGTCCTCCAGGCGTCACTACTGCAGTTAAATTCCGCACATCTTCGTGATAAGGCATCGGCATTGCTGTGTTTGACTCCCGCGCGATGTACGATATTGAAAATAAAAGCTTGCATCCGTTCTATCCAGCGGGCTACTTGCCCTACTGGCGATCGGAATATCATCAGCCAGCGCAGTGACGCATGATCAGTTCTAATAGTGAAACGCTTACCCAATAAATATGGTTGGAAGTGCGCACAGGCTTTTACAATTGCTACTAACTCTTTTCTCGTCACACAATAGTTTCTCTCAGGCTTACTGAAAGTTTTGCTGTAAAACTCTATTACGTGTTCATTTCCGTCTTTAAGCTGCGACAGCACTGCACCCCAGGCATGCTGACTTGCGGCAGTGTCTAATATAAATGGTAGATTTTCATCCGGCTGGGCTAATATTGGTGATGACGTAAGTCGATCTTTAAGTGTTTGAAATGCTTCTTCACACGAACTTGTTCAGCAAAACGTACGTGCCTTCTCCGTTAGCTCAGTAAGTGGTTTTGCAACAACTGAAAATGTTTTTGACATATCTTCGATAGTACGCACACAATCCTAGGAAGGATTGAACATCTTTCTTGTTCCTTGGTACAGGCCAATTCCGAACAACAGAGGTCTTCTCAGGGTCAGTTGATATTCCGTCAGCGCTTATGACATGTCCGAGAAACATAACCTCTCCTTGACAAAGCTGACATTTTCTGGGAGACACTTTCAGGTTAGCCAAACTGAGACGTTCAAGGATTAGGTGTAAATTTTGTATCATGCTCTCGAATGATGACCCATGGACAATGACATCATCCAGGTATACTAGGCATGATTGCGGCGATAAACCTTGAAGTACCACTTCCATCAACCTCTGGAATGTAGCTGGAGCATTTGTTAAGCCGAAAGGCATGACGTTAAACTCCCACAGACCCCGACCCGTTATAAATGCGGTCTTTTCTTTGTCTAGCTCCTCTACTTCAACTTGCCAGTACCCGGATTGGAGATCTAGGGTGGAAAACCACTTGGATCCTGCTAAAGCGTCAAGTGTCAAGTCTTTACGGGGAAGAGGATACGAGTCCTTCTTTGTTACCTCATTTAGTCGACGATAGTCGACACAAAAACGTGTGTAGCCGTCTTTTTTCTTGACTAAAACCACGGGAGAAGTTCACGGGCTGCTGGACGACTGATAATTCCCTGGCTTTGCATTTCTTGAACTAACTGTTCGGCTTCTTCTCTCCTCGCTAGTGGTAGTCGGCGCGGGGGCTGCTTAATAGGCTTATTATCGCCTATGTCAATACAGTGGCGTAAAATTGACGTCCGACCCAGAACATTCTTTTTCTGTGCGAAGTTGCCCCGATGTTCGAATAGAGTATGGCTTAGTATCCGTTGTTGATGACATTTGAGATTAGATGCCGCTCGTTCGAATAGATCATGCAATTCTGCTGGCAGTATATCATTATCGTTATCAACCTTCTAGACCGCTTCCAAGATTTGGGTACCTATGTCTGCGTTAATCAACAAAGTGTTAGCCATTATCTCGTATGGTTCCTGCCCTAGATTGGTTACCGGTACAGTAACTCTTCCATTATCGGACTGACAAAGGCTCGGTAGCAGCCAAAGATCTGATGGCGTATATTTTGGCGAAAGGAACACTGTTTTGTTGTTTCCCAGAAATGTGTTGCCAAAGGGGATGAAACATGTTGAACCGGCGGGAATGGTGTAGTCGTATACGCCTCTCACAGTGATGCGTGATTCCTGATCTCGCAGCGCTATATGCTCATTTCCTATCTTCAGACTGAGATCTTCTAAGTCGATTGTGCATATATGACTTGATAAAAAATCCATCCCCAGGATACAGTCATCGAAAATCTCGGCCACATAGAATGTGTGAGTGGTAGTGAAGCCCCTGATGGCTACTGTTAGTCTTATCATCCCCTTTACTTGACTTGTTTTCCCGGTAACATTTGTGAGATAAGTGAAGCATGGCTGAAGCGTTGGTCGACTGGGCATCTGCTTCCAGATCCGCTCATGTACTACTGAATGTGTCGCGCCCGTATCAATGATCATACTACTTAAAATCCCCCCAATTCTCCCAGATACTTTAAATGTATCGGTGGCGGTACTATGGCTTATTGTGATGTACGATGGGGTTGGCAAGGTTGAGGTTTGAGGTATGGTTACGTTCATGGCGCCTTCCGATGAAATTAATGTTGTTGTGGTTTTAACTGCGGGTGTAGTATGAACAATGGCTTTAGTGTAGATGGTGGAGTTTGGGTTAATTGTGGGAGACTTGTTGTTAATAAGTGGAATGTTGGGGGTCGGTTTGGTGTTAATTGTTGGAGACATGTTAGTGCTTGATGCGGTGTTAATATTCTGTTTTATGTTGGTTGTTGCTAGGAGCTTAGCATTAGTTGTGGTATCGGCATTTGAAGTGACAATAATTTTCGGCGTAGGTATTGATGGTAGTTTATGATTTGCAGTCGTGGTATTCTTTATAGTTGACGCGTTTTGTTCGGTTAGTGTAGTGTTGGTGTTCTCTGCGTGGGTGTTGGTGTAAGCTGTGTGTGGAGCATTTGATGACCACACTGGTCCCCGCTCCCTAGGGTCAGCGCGTCCTTGTTTAAACATCCATATTTCGATTGGAAAGTATCCGCGTATTTTGCGTGGGAGGCGTTGCGCCTTGGTAGTTCGCTAGTTTATTCCTCTCCAGTTTCATGACTTGAGACGCCTCTGTAGAATATTCCCCGCGTTTCATTTTATTATTTACAAGGATAACGTTTATTGCCTTAGGCATTGGGTTCCCTTCCACTAAATCAAACTCGACCCTATCGCCGGTGCTCAAGCTCCTCTGGGAGTCTGAGAGTGTATACTTGACATAAGCCATATGTAGAAAGGCATCTCAATAACTGCCATCGCAAGTAATATACCCGAATCCACGTTGCGCATCAAACCATCTAATAGTTCCATGCATGCTATGCCGAATAATGCTCAGTGGTGCTGTATGACGGCTATAATCTTCTTCAGAATTTGCTGGGGCTCTCTTTTCTGAATGAGCTAGCTGCGCCCCCCTCAGGCTAGCTCGTTGGCAATTCCCGAAATTGGATTACTAGATGTGATTGCATTTCGTTGAACTGCTCCCGTCGGCCTTCCTCCCCAACTCCTCGGCTGATTTCTGTGAAACGTAGAAGCGGTAGCTACTCGTATATTCCTCTTGGCTGCCCTTGTTGCTCTGTGGTTAGCCTCTATCCTTATGGCTGTCTGCAGAGCTTGTTGTAGTGTGGTTGGGTCCGAATCCCGAACTTTCTCCTGCACATCTATGTCTGCAATGCCGTCTAGGAATTATTCAAGCGCAATGCGGTCTTTGGCACCTTCTGGACAATCACAAAATATCAGCTGTGTTAGCCTCTGCAAATCGTTGGCAAACTCAGTAAAATTCTCTCCATTCTTCTGGGTCCTAGTTCGTAGCTGAATATGATTTACAGACTGCTGAGGGTTGACACTAAACCGAGCTCTTAAGGCTTTACTTACTTCCGCGAATGATGCGCGCGTCTCTGGGGTTAACGTTTCATAATAAGTCAGTGCAGTTCCTCGTAAATAGGCCGCAAGACAAATAGCTTTCAATTCACTGGTCCATCCATTGGCCTGTGAAACAGCATTGAGGTGAACCTCATATCGGCTCCAAATACCTTTACCATAATACTCCGTAGGTGGTATGGCCAGCCTCTGTGAGGTACAATCTGCGACCACTGTAGGTTTCGTGAGTGGCAGTGGCACAGATTGTCGCCGTTCCGAGTTGTCACTGTCTGTTGGGGTAGTAAAGCGAACCCTCTTTGGGTCCTTTGCGTGGTTCCCAAGCTTATCCATTGATCCGGGCCCAGACTCGAGTGTAAGTAAAGTTGAATTCGCGTCAGGTGATTCCGTAGCTGGCTCATCAGCTCTATCTCGATCGTTGGTAATAATACGTCTTGAGCTTGTTTCCGAATTTCTACCGTCAACTGACGACACAATTAGGAGTATTACAAGATTATTGTTTATTCGTTCCTCTCTAATAAAATCTGCTCGTAATGTAAGACAACAGTTGTCCAGGATTATGGATCAATTCAACTGGAAAAGGTCAAGCGCTGATTTTATATCAAAGAGTTATTATCAATATCGGTAAGCTTATGGTATGGGGTTTCTTTAACAATCGACGACAATCACAATGTTCAGTTACATTCATCTACCTATTCGGATCCTAAACCTGATTGGGTCATCTATCATGAATTCGTGTTGACCACAAAGAGTTATATTCGAACTGTAACTGATGGTGCACCCAAATGTTTACAGAAAACTGCACCACAATATTATGAGTCGAACGATCCCCTCAATTTGAAGCTAGACGGGAATTGAAAAAGCTTCGAACTCGATTAGGATCAAGGCACTATCAACAGGATTTAAATAAAAAATGAGAAAAACAGAAATTTGTTACTTCTTGTCTAAATTTGCACGTTAATTAGCTTTAATAATGGTCTGGAAGACAGATAAAACGACTTAAGAGTATTGCTGTTATTGTACTCTGAGTTGGCATCCCCCATCAAGAATTCTATGGTTTATTTCCTAATTTTTTTCTTTCTTTTTTTTTAACCCAACCTGAGAAATATAGGGAATCCTTTCCAGCTGTATGCTGGTCGAAGCGTAATTACAAAAATAATTTAGGAATTATACCAAATATGAGAAATCGAAGACTCACTTCGCGATTTAAAATCGTCTACTATCTAGCATAAAACTCTTTAAAGAATATTTTCTCTTTTTAGCAATTGCTGAGACTAACCATAGAAAAATTTCCCGCTAAATGGCACTTTATTACTAGCATTTAGGAAACACGGAAACCCGCAATAATTACCAACAAATCGGAATTTTCCACGCTTGTCAAAAGTGATCAACTATTCTCTTTTGTAATCTGGCCGTCAGCACTTTATCTGGTTTAAATTTATCTAATAGATATTCATGCAATCTTTCCAGCTGTATCTGAGTCTTAGAATCTGCAACACGTACCTATACGTAATTAAAGAATGTTGTCTTACTTGTGTAGTGACTCAACGAGTGCACTATTTTCAAAAATTTGACAATTGATATTAGGACAAAAGCCGAGAAATATTTTTCAGGGTCCCGTCGAAATCGAAGTACCTGTTGCACTAAGTGTTAAGACAAACAAGCGCGATTGAGACACTTCCAACCTCCCGAATGAGTTAATTATCTTTTTCAAGATGGATTTATTAGGTTATATTAACTTGAAAAGAAACAAATATTTCAACCTCTGAGGCAACTTAGTTACCACATGTATGCATGTACCTTGATTATTTCAGGTATTTGCAAACGTGTACGTGGTTTTGAACTTTATATATCGGTAGCTAAAACAATTTTTATATATAGGTTAATTGAGAAGAAAGAAATTTTTATATATAAGTAGCTAAATGTGTTATATGTAGGTTATTTAATCAGAAAAGTTGTTTCTTTATAGATAAGTAGCTAGAACAAATTATATATTTAGGTTATTTGAGCAAAAATAAATTTTTATATATAAGTAGCTAAACGTTTTATATCTAGCTTATAAAAAAATTATTAATTTTTATATATAAGTAGCTGAATGTTTTATATGTAAATTATTTAACAAGAAAAATTTAAATATGGATAGCTAAACACTTATATATTGGTTATTTAACACGATATCGCTGTGTAGTTGGAGCCGCCACAGGCTTGTTGACGTGGCTTCCCTGCTGTTGACGGAGGCTGCGAGGGGGTCCCTTTTAAGAGATCGAAGCACCCCACACTTGACACCAATCTTACAGACTTTGTCTGCTTCGTGGTCCGTAGCTTGAAACTTGGACCGTTAGGTTAGTTGCCTGGCCGAGCGGGTATCCTGGCAGCAATTGTCGACCCAAGTCGATGTTACAAGACTTCCGTCTGCTTCGTGGTCCGTTACTTGAACCTTGGACCGTTCGTTGCCTGGCCGAGCGGGTACCTTGAAGGCAATTGTATCCAAGTCGTAGATATAAGCCCTAGTGGCCTGAGCCCCAAAAAGCGCAAAACGCATTACCTGGTGTTCCTTGCCTCTGGGCTGCTGAGGTGGGACCCTGCACCGGGCTCCCAGTAGAAATAATTTCTCTTCCGCCGAGCTGGAAATTAGTTGGAGAAGCGTAGCAAAAATTATGAAAGGACTTCCTTTCCCCTTAATAGCGGGCTGCAACTCCTCGATGCTTCGAACCCCACACTTGACACCAATGTTACAGACTTTGTCTGCTTCGTGGTCCGTAGCTTGAACCTTGGACCGTTAGATGCGTTACCTGGCCGAGCGGGTACCTTGGCAGCAATTGTCGACCCAAGTCGTGGATATAAGCTCTAGTGGCCTGAGCCCCAAAAAGCACAAAACGAATTACCTGGTGTTCCTTGCCTCTGGGCTGCTGAGATGGGACCCTGCACCGGGCTCCCAGTAGAAATAATTTCTCTTCCTCTGCGCTGGAAATTAGTTGGAGGAGCGCAGCAAAACAACGAAAGGACTTCCTTTCCCCTTAATAGCGGGCTGCCACTTCTCGATGCTTCGCAGAAGGCTACGCGCCTTTTTCCTTTCTTCGTAATGGCGTCAAAGGAAATCTCACAAGCCTTCGACTTTTCTTCCAAAGCTCGGAATTTTGGCTCGACTAATAATGTCTGGTCGGGGAAGATAAAATGGGTCTTCAAATATATAAAGAACAACTCGGACTTTTTTTCTGCTCAATGCAATTTTTCTTTTTAATAAAAAAAACTCGTTTCTTACAACGATCACAAAAACTACTTTTCTCTTCTCGCATTTAGACAGAACAGAACAATCTAGAGCTAAAATGTACAAAATTCATTACTTTTTCTGGCGCCTACGTGCCCTACTCTATTACATTTTACATTCTTAACTTATTTGGCGACATCTATCATCACAAGTTTATGTCTACTACATTATTGTCTATTGATTTTTATAGCAAATATGACTTTCCTACCTATCTTCAGTTCAATCATCTGTTACAATTAATTTTAATTATTTTTTGCATTTTCAATACAAATTTCGAATCCACTTTTTATGCAGATTTTCAACATCACTCTTCATTACTTTTCTATCTAATACAACTTTCATTGGTTATTTGATGTACTTTTATTTCTGAGGTTAGAAATGCCTGTTCGTTTCCTCTAGCATTATTCCACTTTGACTTATTCGTCTTCCGCTTCTGCGTTGGAAATTTCGGTTTCGAATTCAATAGCCTGGATGCCGCACGAGTCAGTAGAACCGACACTTGCACAGCCTCGTAAAAACCCCGACTGACTAGTCTTTTCTACTGGCCAGAACGCAAGGCGTTTGTAGTAAGTAAAATTAGAATACAAAATCAGGACTGTCCGTCAGCTCCACTGACTCGTGCAATCGCCGGGTAAGTGTCTATTTATTTATAGGGTTTTTATTTTCAATGTTTGTTAGATTTTTATTTATTTTTATTTTGTTTTGAAAGTTAGCTTATTTCTTGGTTTTCTTTTTGTTTTTCTTGAATTTCCTATATTTGCCAGATTGGTTTATTCAAGGTCTATATCCCTATAAATCCCTTTAAAATGTTGACACATTGCAAATAATAGCCTGTGACGTAATTCTGTGACTACTGTATAAACATTTGCGTTCTCTGTACCGTGCTTTCTTATACCTCACGGCACTGATGGCGGAGTGTGGTTCGTAATGGGAATATCATGTATTGGGTTTATTTGTACAGCTCGATAGATGGCTAGAAATGGATTTGGGTCAAGTCCTTACTTTGGTTAGGGACACCATTATTGCTCCATATCTGTTTTCCGATATGGAACAGCTGACCGATTACGTAGTGTCATATGTGCATGGCATGAAGACGTTAAATTTGTTTCAATTTAAAAAACAAATGAGCAAGGGCTGTGTTATTGCTGTGTTTTGCTTAGCAATAATTGAGATAGACAACAATAAAACAAACGCTCGAATATACTGCACACTTGGTTAGTGCTCCGAAATTCGCTTGCATCTATCTGGTATTAATTGGTGGCGCATTGCCGGAACATGAGCTAATGAGGAGCAATCGTTATTCTATAGAGGATGAAAAGGACAAGGTACCGAAATTACCACCGCAAAATTTAGAAACATTATTAAGTCTACCCTATTGGGGTGGAGATAGGAGTCGTGTTTTACTTAATTTATCCCGTGGAGATTCGTCCTCGATCGCAACAAATATTGTCAACAATCAAAATACAATGAGAGCAATTGTAGTAGAATCGTCTCTTTTGAATTATCAATTTAGACCTGGATATGGTCTGGTAGTTCCACCTATTTTAGGACCACCTGGAGGTGATGTATGGCAAGATTGTTCACATTATCCTTTCAATGTGAAAGCAAACTTGAAAATGAAACTATAAAAGTTCCTGGCGATAATATTTCAGATGCTTTAGATGATTTTATTATAGAACATTTGCATGACATGTCGTTGGACTCAACACAGGAAAAATTTCTAATTCAATTTAAATGTGTGCCAGCAACTGAACAAAAGAGTGAATTATCATATAAGGATTGGACACTTCGTGGAACCGATTCACCAGGACGTAGTGTTTTAAACATTTGTTTTAATACTCTCACCTGGTAGTGGAGGAATCACATCTGAATCAATGCAAGATCCATATTTCACAAAAGAACCATTTATGCCTTCCGAAATCAAGGTTCAACAACTGAGGTAAGTCGTTTTGTAACAATATGAATATTATATCTAATTATAGATACCTGAACAGTAAGTATACAATTTTCACAATTAACTGATTATCAAAACCTGCTTAAAGTGACGAAGACTGGTACATTTACCGTATCTTTTCAATTGTTACGATTGCGAAGAAACTTAAATGTGCGTTAATATTATATGTGACATGAAAACATTTAGAAAAACGTTTAGCAATTAATCAGCGATAAATGATGAAATAATTATACAACAGTCCTTCCTTAGATATTTAGTGCTAAGGGCGTGAATATATCACACAATGTAATCAATAAATATTTGAATCTGTAAAGCAAAGAAATTTCTCTTTCCTCTCTCCTTCGACCATGGCTTTTCCTTTCTCTTTTAGATTAGAGGGGCATCAGATTAAAAATGATTGCTAAGTGTTGCTATCGGGAAGTTGGGATATGGCAAAATCACCAGCAAAATCATGTCCGGGTAAGGCGACGTACCGCCCCATCGGGACGCGGTGTGTATTGCCCTTTGGTTACCTTGTTTTTTTTTTTTTAAATAGGCACCAAATTTTTGATTATGGTGTGCAGTAGTACCTCGGCTTTTCTTACAACCCACACCATATTTTCCGCCTTTAGTTGAAGCGCGCTAGCGTAATGCCTTGGCCAAAAGTTACTACTGAATTAGCTGTCATCTTTGGCCGACAGGTTAGACTACACGTCTCTACTACTAGCACTCACTCTTATCAGCTTTCATAGTAATAAGTAATGGAAAGCTACCTTTGGATAAGTTGCAAAAATAGTACCTAAAATATATGTAAAAAGTACATTGTTTTTTACCGAGTACCACCTCACGCATCTGATTTTGCTATGACAAAATTCTCAAATCGCATTACTAGCTGATTCAATACATATCTCCAGATGACCTCTGCGACTTTTTTCTCTTCCAAAACAAGGAAAATCGCTCAGTGGAAAGAAAGTCCCATCGAACAAGGATACAAATACTTGTTTTGTTGTGAATCGAATTAAAAGGAGACTATCCCCCCTCCCCCATTCTATATAAGAGATAAGAGCTGGGCTGACAAAGCCCATTAGCAGATATTGGTATTCTACGTAAAGAGTTAAGAAATGTCAGACGTCAGCTGATCTCTTAACTTTTGTGGAGATTTTTTTTTAAAGTGATTTGGTATTCTAGCAATCGAAAATATCTGTCAAATATCTCTTAACATAAGAACTCCTCACCGAGGTAACTTAAAGTTCTTATCGTGATATTTTCAGAAATTGTTTTGTTTTAAAATACCGAAATGTTGGATAAAAATGCTGTCAAATAAGTACATATTTTTATATTACGTATATATTATATAAATATGTACAAGCTTATGAAATGTAAAATAATTATACAATTTGAGCCATACACAAAGGATAGTTCTGAGCAATATGAGAGACAACTTGAATCGCTTTCGAATTTCAGAATGCTAAAATCTTTGCCTTTAAAGTGATAGAATAGATAATATTATCGTCACATTAAAGTTTTGGTAGCAATTAATTTTTTTTGCTACAAGTTTATACGAAAATCCTGTTGGACGTAACGACGGCTGTGGAACTCCTTACCTGCGATTTAGGCATTAAACTAATAATTTAACTATCATTACGTGCTGTGAATTTATCATGCAATTATTATTTATATCGATAATTGTAAGTTGATTAAAACGCACACAATTATAGCTACGTGAGTTGGTCATATTGCCATCATCACCTCGCCAAGAACATTACTTCTTGTTCTTCCTTCTTGAAAAGTAAACGTCTTTAATAGTTCGGCTTACTGAAAGATTCTCCAACCCCTCTGAACCTCTTAAAGTTAATATTTCTCCACAAAAATTTATGTAGAATACTGATTCTGCTAAAATCTCTTCTAAATTTAAGAGGTAAAGAGATCTCTTAAAAGTCTCTTATGTAGAATCAATTTTGAACATCCCAAAAAATAAGTCCAGTTTTGGTAAAAACGAGGAAGTCTTTCATTTCAAAGTAAATGACTGGGCTGTTTGATGATAAGTCCTCGTATGTTTATTTAAAATGAACAAAAATTGTTGGTTTGGAGTATGTAGTTGTGAATTTGAATTTGAAGAAACAGTTTTTAGATCGATTACTAACTTCTCGAAACCATTTTTTTTTTTTTTTTTTTTTTTTTTTTTTTTTTTTTTTTTTTTTTTTTTTTTTATATTATTAAGCCAAGCTCAGGGGATACCCTATGATGCAAAGCACAGCATGGCAGGAAGGAGATAGGGAAAGGATTAGGGGATGTGAGGAGAGTGGCGGAGGTGCCGATGTGTGTCGCCCTTAAACTTCCGCAGATTGTATGCCGGAGGAAAAACAGAAGATGGTAAGCTGTTCCACATTCGCACTGTTCGGGATAAAAAAGCATCTCGGAATTTTACTGTACGGCCGAAAGTAATTTGAAGGGTTAAAGGATGTGCGCGGTTTGCAGCGCGAGTATTGCGTGCAGGAATCATTCTACAAGGGATTAGACTAGATATTTCATCAGAACATTGACCATGCATATAGCGATAAAGGAGCGAAAGGCATCCAACATTGCGGCGGTGCTCGAGTGAGTCGATATGACAAGTTATTGCCAAATCGCCAATGAGCTTGAAGGCTCTCTTTTGGACAATATCCAATGAAGCTAAGGCTGTGCGACCAGCCCCGGCCCATATATGGGAGTTGTATTCCATTCTAGGTCTAACGTAGGACTTGTAGAGGAGCGCTAGATTTGACGGTCTGAAATATTTCGTACACCTTTTCAGAAATCCAAGACATTTCGATGCTTCTTTGGCAACAGAGAAGATGTGATCTGTCCAGTTTAACTTACTGGAAATATTAATGCCAAGAATGCTTAGTGACGGTGAATCAGAAATTAATGCTCCATCAAAAGAAACGGGTGTGGTTAAGTTATGATCTTGTTTTAATGAGATGAGACAGCTTGGAGTCTTAGATGCATTGAATTCGGCTCGATTCGCTTTGCCCCAAGCGAGGATACTGTTAAGATCGTTATTCAATGATCTAGTCATGCAATCTCGTTTAACACATGCGGCATTCCCCCTGGATTCCGCAAGAGTGTCAAAGGAGTAAGCGAAATCAAGAGTACTGTCATCTGCGAAACTATGGATGGGATTGAAAGTAAGGGAAAGCAGATCATTAATGAAAACTAAAAAGAGAGTTGGAGAGATAACAGAGCCTTGAGGCACACCGGCATTTATGGGATGCGGTTCAGATGTAACGCCATCTAATACAACACGTATTTGGCGACTAGATAGGAAACTTTCAATCCATAATAGAAGAGGAGGGGAGAGACCAAGTGCTTTAAGTTTGGCTAAAAGGGCTGGATGCCAGACTTTATCAAAGGCTTTTGAAATATCTAGAGCAATTATTTTAGACTCACCAAAATTGTGAAGACTACGGTTCCAACGTTCCGTAAGAAAGGTCAGCAAGTCTCCAGATGAGCGTCCAGCTCGGAAGCCATATTGGCGATCGTTGATGAGATGATTAGTTTCTAGATACTTCATTAATTTTGAGTTAATGACAGATTCAAAAACCTTTGAAAGAATCGAAGTGATGGCAATTGGTCGATAATTTGAGGGATCGCTACCCTCTCCTTTCTTAGGAATAGGCTGAACGTGAGCTAGCTTCCAAGCAGTTGGAAATTTTCCTGTCGAATAAGACAAGTAGAAGAGTTTGCGCAGAGGTTTAGCCAAGGATGAGGCGCAGCTTTTAATTAACAAGGGCGAAAAACCATCAGGACCTGCGGTTTTGGAGACGTTGATATCCTTAAGGACCCTGAACACATCCCTCGTACGAACGTGTATTGGCTCTTGTACACATTCACGCGGGCGATGCAAAACAGGTGTTTGTGAAGTTGGTGGAAGACGAGAATTTGAAGCGAATCTAGCAGCTAAAATATTAGCTTTATCCAGGGTGTCAACAATCACTTCTCCATTATTAAGTAGTGAAGGTATAGAGGAACTGGTGAAATTGTTCCTGATGGTTTTGACCAGGGACCAGAAACCTTTGCTACCTTTGCGGCTTGTCAAGATTCTTTGTCTAATATTCTGGTCAAAAAGAAATTTTTCCCTCTGGATAATGGACTTGCAGGTGTTCCGTGCAGTCTTGTAGACTTGTTTCATTTTCGGACATGGATGCAATTGATAGGCGCGAAAAGCAGACTCTTTCGCTTTTATAGCTTGGTTACACTTATCGTTAAACCAGGAGCGATCATGCTGTTGTTGAGACCTGCTGTAAGAATACGGAATGTATTCACGCATGCCAAGATTTAGTATGTTACTAAATTGTAATGTGCATTCATCAACATCCCTCGAAGCAAAACAAACCGACCAATCAATTTCTTTAAGATACTTATTGAGACTTTCCCAATCAGCATTCTTATAATGCCAAAGAAGCCTACTTGTAGGTTGAGCAGTTGGGCGGCACAGGTTTGAGGTGGTAAATTGAGCCGTGATTAAACAATGGTCTGAATTTCCAAGAGGGGAACCGACTGAAATGGAATATTTGTCAGGATGAGATGTTAGAAACAAGTCGAGTAAATTAGCTTTATCTCCAGCTGCTTCAGGAATTCGCGTTGGTGCATCCACTAGCTGTTGCAAATTAAATGATTCACAGAAGAGTTCAACGAAACGGCCCGCAGGACTTGTGGTAGAAGAATGTCTGAGCCACGGTATATTATGAACATTAAAATCGCCTGCCAGGACGATTTCGGAAGAGGGGGAAACAGAAAGCAAATGATCAATATTGTTGGAGATATTGTCAAATACGGATACCGTGTCGTCATCAGACATATTTGGGCTGCGATAACGGAAACAGAAGTATATGATGTGCTTGTGAAGTTTGAACCTAATCCAGATATAATTAAACTCTGGATTAGCAGAAGGAAAATCTTGAAGAATAGTAAAGGCCACATCATTCCGAATATATACTGCGATCCCTCTATGCTGAGAAAAAAGAGGCACGAAGCTGTAATCAGGGACGTGATACTGATTAATATCAGCATCAGAAACGACCTTGGTTTCACTTAGCGCAAGAATTGCGGGATTTTTTGAGTTAAGGTGGCAGTACACCGAAAACCGATTTGCTCTTAATCCGCGAATGTTGCAGAAATCTAAAATAAAATTCTGCATGCTGAAGGCAAAAACAAAAAAGCAAAAAAGAAAAAAAGCGACACACAACAACACAAAAATTTGGGCGCCACCAGCCGCAGTCAACGACACAGCGAGGTAAAAAAAACAACAATAGTGTTATGTCTATTGCTGCTTTCAATACCTCAGACTGTGCAGTTCAATGACCATAGCTGAGTGCACCCGGATTGCTGATCAGTGACAAGTGCTAATGCATTTGCACTGATCACAGATGAAGAGAAGGAAAGGAAACGTTACCGTGCTGCTGGCTTATAGAATGTTGATAGGGCATAGAAGAGCCCTTCACTTGGCGGATAAAATTTATTTTGTTTATTTATTAATTTATCGGTCGCGTCGGAATTTAAATAATTATAGTAATTGATTATATTGAAGATATTGAGCACAACACTATCACTTGTCTTAAATTAATTGATTGAATATGTTTATATTGATTTATTTGAACTACAACACTAGTCAACGTCCGATCGGATTGACTCCACGCACTTTGATATACATTATTTTTATTATTACGTTTTGTTTGAGGTATTAAACAATAAATCTTGCGAGCTTGTTATTTAACTAATTACACACGTTAAGCAACAGGGAAACCACAGAGGATTAATAGAATTGCTACTCGAACCGAACTACGTGTGCTTTTATAGCTCGTCATTAAATTTACCCTATGTGTTCATATCGAACTTGTTGTATATAGATTTGAGACGATATAATAAAAACGCGAAAAATATCGACCTACAAAAAAAAAAAAACTTAAATCTAGTTGATCAAAAAAATGTTCAGTTGAGATCTATTTGCATTTTCAAGAGACTGAAATTCAAGGAATACAAAAAAATTTAAATTGCATATTCTCAAAGGAGAAGAATTTTTATGGTATACATTCAGCCGTCAGTCTTCTTTGTAGATTGAAAAAACTAACAATTTATTTCATTTTATAGTAGATTTGGTCTCTGAACATATCAAGCAAATGTAAAAAAAAAGTTCACAAGAAAGTCTCTTTAATGTGTCTCCTTTGTTACTTAAAAAAAGAAAACGTTTTAACCTTTATCTTTGAGACTTATCAATTTTTGTGTACATATACATATAACCTAAATTTCTAGTTGGGAAATCTCAGTGGAAATCTTGGAAATAAAAAGTAAAAGTAACCCTGGGAGTTTGTGAAATGAGAAAAGGGACCTCGGAGTCACATTGAAGCTATTAACTAGAAAACCGGGTGACCGAGTTCCATAGAAACGAAAATGAATGAGGGACAATCCAAGCAAAACTTTGCCGTCTCAAAATTTGAGAAAAGTTCTTTTCACTTTCCTTGTTGTGATTGAGCTTTATATGAATATTATTCCCATTTTTGTCGGAATTGTTTTTTTGTCTGTTGTCATAGTCTTTTGAATCTATTCTCCGTAGCAAATTACAGATGATTATAGATTCAAGAAATGTTTTTATAGTACTTTAGAAGTTTTGCTCCCCCGAGTTTTTCACTTTATATGGTTTCTTGCTTGCACGTACTTTTTCTATAAATAACCACATGCTGGGATCTGTAATTGGAGTATTCTATTCTAGGGTTCCATTACAGTTTGCTGATTAATACCTATACTGACTGGCTAAAATTTGGAAATATGTAAGTATATTTGGATGTAGAGCTCTTGAATCTATAATCGCATTTCATCTTTACTGGGCAGCTTTTATGGACGCATATTAAAAAAATAGAGCGAGAAAATAAAACTTGAACGAAGTACTTTACCTATGGTGGCAATGCATTTTTTTTTAGGTTCGAGCATCCTTACGCGGAATATGTATGTAAGTAAGGAAACTAAAGTCGTCCTTGCAATTGGAGCTTTAGTGAGTCTGGGGCCTTGTGTATTCCAAGCCAAGGGTTTTCATTCCACTCTGACTTTCAAGATGTGAAAAGCAATGGCCCTCCTACGATTGTTAATATTTTTAGAACCGATATTTGTAAGAGAATGACGATGATATCAACTTTAGTAATTTTAGGACTATGACGAAATTTCATCTAATACTACTAACCTAGCGGGATTGATATTCTGTATTCTTGCTATTGAGGTTAGTAGGTAGATTGAATAAGATTTCAGTAAAATTAATTTCTGTACTTTGGCTCTCAAGCTCACCAACCTTCGTTTTCTATTAATAATTAAAAATAAATATTACATGGTTATAGTCTTACTTTTCTAACCATACTCAGAACGTTCGAGGAGTTTTTTTTTACACACATTTCTGGTATTCATTAAGGTAGCCATTTTGGTTGGATCTTTTTCGTCATTTCTATCAATGATGTTGGTTCAATTCTGACTAGTTAAGATGCCAACATTTTTCATTTAACTGTTTTTTCAACACATACATACCTGGGTATGTTTGTAATTTTGATAATGGAGAAAATTCATTTATCCTTTGAACATTTTCAGCAGTCATTTCTGTTGTCCTTAAGTGCTCTATTTATAGCTAATATATGTTATAAAATTTTGAAATAAATTCTTTCGTTCCTAAGAAAATAGACACAAATTATAAATTTAGGTTACCAAAATGAAAGCATACCCAAGATTGTAATTCATTTTGAGGAAAGCAATATGAAAAAGATTTAATCCTTAAAAATTGTTATGGAATTTATTATAAACAGCAATTATTACATCTGTGGAATTTTGTAGAATGCTCTGCACATACAGGTAATCGTGTACTTTTAGGCTGCCTGCTTGATCTCCTGCTTCTGGTTCACTTGGCGTGGATGTATATTAGACTGGTATTGGGCGTCCCGCCATGAATTCGATTGTTGATCTGGTCCTGAAATTCCTTATAATATGCAAATGCACTGCACTGATCTGTACAGCTCGCATATCGAGGGCTTCACCAAGATTGTGCAGAAATATATTGCATGAGTCTTATTTTTTTTCGCTAGAATTGCACATATCGTATATAATGAAGGATGCAAAAGCACCCACATCCAAAATATTATAAAAATTAGGGTATAGTGCAAGGTACGTCTCTTGGTGGTATAATGTCCTACCATCTTATCCATATTATCTCCTTGCATTTGTTGTATCTGATTTCAGACTTTTGGAGGTCACCACTAACTCTTTTATCATAATGGACTGTTGATATCTATATTACAGTACATAAGAGCAAATCGTTGTTTTGTTACAAAATCCGAACTCAGTAGGAAGCGTGTACGGGAAGTTATAACTTGCATTTCTGTAGGAATATATTTTTTTTCAACGTACCGACCATTGAATAAATAACTAATAAGGAAACGGCATGTCGGCCGAAATCCTGAGTCAGTCGGTGAAATATTGTATTCGTTACGTCATAGCAGTAGGAAAATGGTGCAAATTTGAAGAAGGGTTTTTGCTTATTATTCAAAAACTGAAAATAAACTGTATACTTCCAATATTACTAATAAATATTTAAAAAATATGGTGTATCAAATTCGTTTAGTTAATATTAGATAATAGCAAAACAAATAAATTTATGAGTTTATGCACGAAGGTGCTATGTTCATTAATTCTGTTCTAGTAATGTTTAATTAATTAATTGCTTCCTATGCTATTTGGGTATACATATACTATTTGCTAAATAGCCAAATGGAATAGGTCCCCCTTCTCTTTAGCCAAATCAAAGTATTCATTATATAAACATTGTAATTTGTTTCCAGGAACCAATACGTGGAAGTTAGAGATAGGAGTATTAGGTATGTATGTATCATGATAATATGCACAATAAATTTACTATATTCAGTCCCCATTGTTTTGTAATGTAGCTGTAAGCGAGCACCACAGCTATATTACGGCATTTTGGGTGAGTTAGTGTAGCGGTATGTTAAAATAAGAAGATTATGTGGGCTTGTGTTTACTGTTGCTTCATTAAACAAATTCTAATGCTCAATGTCATATATTTTCTTATCTTCACTGTAATGTTTAATACTTATTC
This sequence comes from Dioctria linearis, assembly GCA_963930735.1. Taxonomy (NCBI): domain Eukaryota; kingdom Metazoa; phylum Arthropoda; class Insecta; order Diptera; family Asilidae; genus Dioctria; species Dioctria linearis. The sequence continues at coordinate 57,834,054 of OZ005740.1, forward strand.
TATTGTTAATTATGTCGTCTGGTATGTATCCCTGAGGTGTAGTAGCGTGACACATACTCAATCTTATACCTAAGCCTAAAATTCGTTTATGTTTAACTAAATTCACTACTTGAATTCAATAATTAATATTCACTTCCAATTTCGTATTTGGCGCACTTAAACTAATTAAAATACGGTGTTTATCCACATGAGACGCTAAATATGCTAAGTGAGCATGAGTTTAGCTGTTATTTGGGCAAACCTAATACCAAAAATTTGCTGTCACCAACATGAATTAATTTCAGAAAAGACGTCAAATACTTATCTGAAATTTCAATTACACACAAGACCAATTTTGCACACTAAAATTTCCTCAAACACTGTTGAGCACACTTGAGATAAAATAAAAAAACATTAGAAATGGATATCAAATGTACTTTATACTTCCCTTAAAACTCCGAATTCAAAGTTCCTCCAAGTCATCCTGCAGTGTCAGGAACTAAACTGAAATTAAAAGAAATTACATAAATTAGTATAGATGTATTAAAATAATGAAGTAATAAGTAAACAATTACAATGTTTCAATATATATGCGAAATCTGCCAAGAAACGAATTTCTTGGCAGTACAACAACAATTGCATGTAAATGCAACTATCGAAAATTATCGGGAAATTCATGTACTGCACATATTAAACATTTGCAAAACATGCAAAGATGTTTACATACGCAAAGTACATGAATTCGCAACATGTAAAACCACTATAAGTGATAAAATTCAACAATTTACACCATTGTTGACATTTCACAAATCAGTTTCCAACATAAATAATTTATCAGAATTTACATATTTTCTGTAAATTATTTATGCTGTCACATAATTAAATTAAACACTTAGATAATAATAAAACACACTTACCTGGATAATTAATCCATAATTTGCCGAAAAAACTACACAAACAAACCCGAGACTTTCGAACAAAATACCGCGATCGCGACTGTCAAATTGACCCGCGAGAAAGTCAATTAGGTGAAATTGACTGCGCGCAACCTATTGAGCAGGCTTAGAAGGTGCGAATTTCACCAGCTAATTAGATATTTAACAAAAAAGGTGAAATTAATTCCCGTAATATGTGGAAAGAGAAAGAAGTGGAAACGAGATGCAAGAAAAATGAGAAATATTTGCATTCCACAGTGGAAATTGTCATAATATGGCAGGGAGCCGCCATCTTGATAAATTTCAGAAAAATTAAAATATCTAAATAAATAAATTATGAAAATTCATTGATAATTTAAAATAAATTAGTTGAAGGAAATTGGCACATTTTGAGATAATTATACAAGTCAAGCAAATTCGAAAAATATGCTTAATTCGCATTTTTCTTGTGGAACATATGTCAAAATGGCCGCTTAGAGCCTATAAAAAGGAGGCAATCCCTAAGATCTCTCTCAGTTTTTTCAAAGCGATCATACATGCGACTTATAGCATCCGATCAAGTGACTTATATTTCAGCAATCAAGCATATAATAAAAGGTGCCACGTTTAAGGTACATTATTATACATGCTGGAAATTGGTGCGCAATTGGTGCTGACAAAGGACAAAAAATTTTTTGTTGGATTTGGATTGTTTAAAGATAAGTATTGTGTTAAACACTAATTAGTGCGTAGATTTAATAAGTTTCTTGCATAAAATTAAACACATGCCAAATCTGGCATTTTAAGAATATATGCAACGAAACAAAAATAGTTAAGTAGTTAAGTTAAATTAAGATTAAAGTGAAATAAAAATAAGTGCATCAAGCGTGAGAACTTTAGAAAGGGCTATAAATTGCATTTAGTTGAACATATGCCAAGATAACAACTAACATGCAATTGAGCAATTAATGAGCAGAATTAAAGTATAGTGAATTTATGAATTTGAGTGTCTTGAGAAGATTTGTTCAATAAATACAGCATTAACCACAAGCACACATTTCTATTTTTTCATACCGCTACACTATCCACCTAAATGCCGTAATCTAGCTGTGGTTATCAATTGCAGCTACATTACAAAACAAACACTTTTAATTTTAGAGCATGAGAATAATGTACCTTATTGTACGTTTATTTATGCTACTAAAATTTTCTGAAGTTCACTTTTGCTTTTTAGCTTTTTAAATCACTTTGAAATTATGCCCAAATTGGCATGTATAATCACTATCACTGAATGAGAATGATCTAAGGGAACACTGCCCTTGTATTGTGTCGGAGCCGCCATCTTATCATAGATTCTACACAAAAATATGGAATTTCCACATATTTTTCATGCTTGAACACTTTGCGCAACTATGTCAAAATAACAAAAGGTTGCGACCATTTCATTTCACCAAAATGACCTCTTCGCAAATAAATTTGACAGTCGCGGTCGCGGTCGCGGTATTATTGTTCGACAGTGTCGCGTGTGCTTTGTTTGTTTTCTTCGCCACCAAAGGATTAATTCTTAAAGTAATTTTGTAAATATGTTCTTTAAGTGTGTAGGAATAGTTTCATTATGCAAGAAATCTGCAAATTATGCGAATTTTCACATATGAAAAAAATGTTTCACGAAATGTCAACAATGGCGAAAATTGTTGAATTTCGGAATGATTGTGTGTATGCATGCTGCGAATTTATGTTTTTTGCATGTAGGAACATAATTGCGTACTTCGCAATAGCTCATTATGTAGGGAACATGCATTTCGCTAAGAAATTGCAATGTTTTCATTTGCATAGTGTTGTTGTTGTACTTCCAAGATATATGTTTCTTGGCAGTCTGC